>CABHPP010144857.1:0-28262 GCA_902168425.1 Peromyscus attwateri | reverse complement strand
CAGAAGAGGGCACCAGATCTCATTACAGATGGTTGTGAGCCACCATGTGGTTGCTGGGAATTGAACTCAGGACCTCTGGAAGAGCAGTCAGTGCTCTTAACCTCTGAGCCATCTCTCCAGCCCCAAGTAAAAGGATTCTACTAAAAACCACTCAGCTTTGTTTGAGTTAGGACCACAAAGTCCCATTCTTCCTAGTGTTAAGTCATGTCTGACACAGCAGCTGGGGGACTTGGGTCTATGAATGACCAACTTCCTTTTTCCAGTGTTGGTAGGTCTGGAGCTCTAAACAGACCCTGCTCAGATCAAATGGTGACTGGCACCAGCCTGGACATTCCATTAGACTGGCAAGGTTTACACAGCTCAAAATTCCAAATACAAACTAGAGAGAGCAGAAAAGATTAAAAGTATACACTTCAGTACCAACTAGAAACAGACAACTCAGTTGCCCAGGTTCTGGTCCAGAATTCCTCACAGCCTCTTGTCTACATTTGCCGAAGGCTCCTGCCAATTGTTTATGAACACTTGGAAGAATAGTGGCTGTTTTGGTAGCTCATTGTATACTGATTCCATCTTATAGGCATCATCTTCAGTCCTTGAATGCTATTAAATGTTCTTTTCCTAACTCCATGGGCCCAAGCATGTAAGAAAGGATGTGCCTAGAAGGCTGTTTGATTCTACAGTTTACCTGAGGACTTGGGGTCTTTGTTAAACTTTTCTTAGAACCTAGAAACACAAGAAAAAGCCCTTGGTCTTGACAGATGCTCAGGCAACAATAACTTATCAGCCAGTCCCTGAAGCAGAGGAGCCAACCTGCTTTGCCTCTCTTGATTGTGTGTGTGTTCTGGTGGACCTTCACAGACTCCCACTAAAGCAGCCATGCTCTACTCTTGATGGTCCTGGGCCCTACCTAAGGCAGCCCTGAGTTACATTCAGTGAGTGTTTGCTGAGTTCCAGCCAGCCTTCCAACAGCCCTGCAAAGAATATCTGCTTCTCTGTGGGGAAACCCTTGCCCAGCCAGTGGGGACACCAGGCAGCATTACTCTTCCTTCCCTAACTGCTTAGCTAGGACCTTCCTGAAGTGGATGAAGCAAAGCAGCATGGAGAAGGGGTTAGAAATGGTCACTGAGCCAAGACTAGCAGTACCGAGCAGTTGGCCTTTTAATTGAGGAGGCTCTGGGATTCTGGACGGAGGCTCCCTGGGACCTTCCCTAGCTCCAGCAGGATGGAAGGACCTCTGGTGGGGAGGGCAGAGGAAGCAGATCTGGTGCTGGTGGCTGTGTTTCCCTTAGCATTCTGCTGCTTGTTTGTGCGACCCTGTCTTCTAACATGAAGAGAACCAGGAAGACTGGGGTGTCAGAGGCAGCCTTATTTATTTTTGCTTCTGGGAATTTAATTGAGGATCTTATGCCAGCAACTTTAGTAAAAGCTTCGACGGAACAGGGTTTAAGTTCATCTGCTCTGAGAACAGTGACCATAGAGTCCAGTCAACGGGTTAGTAAACCCACTTTCCCTGCCCAGTGGAATGCCAGGACCATTTAAGTAATTTCAAAACACAGACAGAAAAGGCTAGTCACGGTAGCTCACACCTTCAGTCCCAGCACTTGGGAGGCAGATCTCTGAATTCGAGGTCTTCCTGGTCTACATAGCGCTCTAGCACAGCCAGGGCTACATAAAAAGACTATCTCAAAGTGAAAGGAAGGAAAGAAGGCAGGCAGGCAGGCAGGCAGGCAGACAGGAAGTCAGCCACTATGGTGTGTGTACCCAGAGTTCAGGTGCAACTAACAGTTATGTGTTAGACCGTGAGGGAAGGAGCTACATTTGCAGACAGGATTTGATGCAGGGTGTGATTGTTGGCAACTGCTGCCAGCTTCCAGCTTATTCAGAGTAGATCAGAGAAGAGGAGCTGTTGGCCACATATACCTGTCATAAAGACTTGGCCAAGATTCCAAGCACAGAATGCTTGGGTAGCAGCTTCGTCTCATGGAGGGGCTCTTGGGCAGATAGACTCCTTATCACAGGCCATAGGTTCACCAGGGGGCCAAGGTTGAAATCAGAGCACTGCTAGCAAACTACTTATGAGATCACCTCAGCAGTAGCCCCTGACATCATCTCCTGGGGCCCTCTTCTTAGCCTCACGGTATGTGAACTGTCAGCCAGCTGTCCGTCTTTCTTCCCTTTGTCCCCCCACCCCTTTCTACCTAGCATAGAGCAGTTTGCTGGCAGTAAATGTGAGAGGGGCCAGGTTCCTCAGACAGGAGCAGCTTCCTGAAGCGGAGGGAACTTACAGAGAACCTGACAGTGAGTGCACTTCCCTGCAGGTGTGTGACTCTGACACTGTGCTGGATCCAGCCTGCACCGTTGAGATGCTTCGAGTCTTGGAAGAAGATCCTCAAGTAGGGGGCGTTGGAGGAGATGTCCAAGTAAGAAGTAACCAGGAGTTCCTGGGGGTTGGGGTTGGCCTTTTCTGTTTCTAAACCCAGTGGAATATTCGTGAGAAATGACTCTCTGGACTCACCAGAGTCTGGGGAGCAGTTTCCCTCACAGCTTTTGCTGGCCTTCAAGGGCTCACTTCTCTGACTGCCCAACTCATTTCCTGCTCTTCATGAACGTGAGTAAGGGGAGGGAGCATTAGAAAAGTTGAAGTGGGAGGCTGGGGAGATGGCTCAGCTGTTAGGATTACTGCTGCTCTTGCAGCCCAGGTTCGATCACCAGCATCTACATGAGGACTCACAAGAGGTCACTACTACAGTTCTAGGGGATCTGATGCCCTCTTCTGGCCTCCACAGGCATGCATGTCAGTGGTGCACAGGCAAACATGTAGGCAATACCCACACACATAAAATAAATTCAAAACATTTGTATTCGGAAGGACATTTATATTGCAGGTCTCAGAAATGACTTCCTTTTGGACTGATAGTGTAGCTGATAGCTCCCAAGTAGGTTCCTTGAAAAGCCCATGCTTTAGGGACCACAGGTTAAAGAGCTATAGGCAGTATGTGGAGCATGCAGAACCAGAGGACACTGCAGGCCATGTCACGTCCTCTTAAAGGCTTACCAGCCACCAAGGAGCAAGACAGGTAGAGTGGTTTTGCTTTCTGCTTCTTCCTCAAGCCCTTTGCTCTGCCACCACCACCAATGCCTCTCCTAAGACAAGGCACTGACTACTGGAGCATCTTACTTGGGAATCCGTGGAGGTGCTGGTGTAAAGGTGGAGCTGGTGCTGGAGAGTGAGGTTTTATGTGACCACTCTGAGTTTCAGGTTGCTCAGTTCTCGTAAGTCTAATGTCCAGGAGTGGGAGCACTAGGCCTTTCTACCCTTTCTAGTAAGAGCAGTACTACTCAGGGTAGAAAAGCCTCAGATGAACACAGCATCTTTGTTCCCTTACAGATCCTCAACAAGTATGACTCATGGATCTCCTTCCTGAGCAGTGTGAGGTACTGGATGGCCTTCAACGTGGAGCGGGCCTGCCAGTCCTACTTTGGCTGTGTACAATGTATCAGTGGGCCTTTGGGCATGTACCGAAATAGCCTCCTTCAGCAGTTCCTGGAGGACTGGTACCATCAGAAGTTCCTAGGCAGCAAGTGCAGTTTTGGGGATGATCGACACCTGACCAATCGAGTCCTGAGTCTTGGCTACCGGACTAAGTATACAGCACGCTCTAAGTGCCTCACAGAGACCCCCACTAAGTACCTCCGATGGCTCAACCAGCAGACCCGCTGGAGCAAGTCATACTTCCGGGAATGGCTCTATAATTCTCTGTGGTTCCATAAGCACCACCTCTGGATGACCTATGAATCGGTGGTCACAGGCTTCTTCCCATTCTTCCTCATTGCCACAGTCATACAACTTTTCTACCGTGGTCGCATCTGGAACATTCTCCTCTTCCTGCTGACGGTGCAGCTGGTGGGCATTATCAAGGCTACCTATGCCTGCTTCCTTCGAGGCAATGCAGAGATGATCTTCATGTCTCTCTACTCCCTTCTCTATATGTCCAGCCTCCTGCCAGCCAAGATCTTTGCCATTGCTACCATCAACAAGTCTGGCTGGGGCACTTCTGGCCGAAAAACCATTGTAGTGAACTTCATTGGCCTAATCCCTGTGTCCATCTGGGTAGCAGTTCTTCTAGGGGGCCTCGCCTACACAGCTTATTGTCAAGACTTGTTCAGTGAGACTGAACTAGCCTTCCTAGTCTCTGGGGCCATCCTGTATGGCTGCTACTGGGTGGCCCTCCTCATGCTCTATCTGGCCATTATTGCCCGGAGGTGTGGGAAAAAGCCAGAGCAGTACAGCCTAGCTTTTGCCGAGGTGTGATATAACCCCGAGTAAAGTGGGAAAAGTGCAATGGGTAAGGGAGGGGAGGGGAATAGAAAAGACAGGGTGGGAGGGAGGAGGGAGTGTTGTGTTCTAGTTTCATGGCTGAAAGGACAAATCTGAAATGCAAAGAACGGTGACTGGTGTGGCCTGGGTAGCTCTGCTCTGAAAGTGCAGCACTGAGTCTTCAGGCACAGGGCAGACGGACTTGTTTTCAGGCTACCTGTCTGCTTGCCCTTGCACAGGCAGTGATCTCTGAGAAAAGATTTTACTTCCTTCTGGGAACTACAGAGAACCCAGAAATGTGCTAAACCAAGTGCTAAATTCCATCCTGTGACAACCGGTACAGAAGCAATGACAGCCTTTAGGAAAGTGTCCTCCTAGTCCACTTGCACATGAGATATAAGCGAAGTTCCCATCAAGTCTGGCCAGCTAGTACTCCTTTCCCCAACCTCTAATTAGCCATCAATGCATTAAGTCTGTGCCTGAGATAACAAGGCTGGGAAACCTGATCTTTGGTCAGAAAACAGGGTCTAAGAAATGGTGCTTTATGTAATATACTCCACTCCACACCAAAACATCCCAGAGATGAGCCAAGCCACCAGGAGTAAGTACTAAGTTTGGTGGTTGTTTTTTTGTGCATATTATAAAGGAAAGTTTGGTCAGGTGTCATGGGTGTAATCCCAGCACTTGGAAGGTAGATATGAGATCAGAGGTTCAAGGCCAGGCTGGGCTACATGAGATCCTGTCTCTTACAAAAACAGTTTGACAGGAGGGACAAAGAGATTGTCATGGTGCTAAAAAAAAAAAACCATGGAGGCCTTGGACTGAATGTGTTCCAACTGGAAACTGCTCAGACTTTTACAAGGATTCCAAAACTGTCAAGAGACCTTGCTGGGCAGATCAAATCTACCAGGAAGTTCAAATGTGTTCAGGGAAGTCTTAGTTTTTTGGCTCATCCATACCCGATTCCTCTCAAATTCAGCTCTGATCCGAGGCTAGACATCCTACTCGATATTTCATTTTCTTCAACGGCACATAGTTGTTCTTAGTTGTTGTTTTCTATGGGGGGGGGCAGCAGTTACCTCTCCATTTTCATGGGTAAGTTTCTTCACGTGGCAGAGAACGAACTCTTACAAGACCTACAAGACTTACAAGGCTGCTCCCTACATGCATGGAAAGAATACCACTTCTGATCACACTGCTCCTCATCTTAGAACTGTCAGTACCTTGGCAGCTGGTTAGCATGTGTGACTTTCAGATACCTGTTCTCGACAATCATCCCCAGTGGAAAGCTTTCTGGTGTTGCCCAAACGAACCCTCAAGTCCAAGTTGGTCATCTTTGAGACCATCCATTCTCCTCAGTGGCTTCTCCAAGGAATCCTATGGCCAGGTAATGGCTACTCCTCCATCTGCTGCTTCAGTCCAGAAACCAACGAGGAGCTGGAACTGGTCCAGCAGTCTTCAGTCACTTCAGCACTCCCCTCACACCCCCTCATAGCTGCTTCATTTTCCCGCTTCTTTTGGGGAGTGAGGAGGAGCTTTTTATATAGTTTGGAAATCCAGACCAGACTTAGCTTTTGGATCTAAAACCTGGGATTATGACTAAGCCTTTGACTTTAGGGGTTGCCTCTACATTTTCCAAACATTTGTTCTCACGGGGGCCAGCTAACCCCTCAGAACCAACCCTAAGGTGGAGCACAGTGTACACAGGTGCTTCCTACAAAGGAATGATGTGCACTCTGAACCACAGATGGGCAAACCCTGGGATTTCCCTTCCTCTCATGAACTCAAGGGTTTTCCATGTGTAGCTTACAGTTGCCACAGCACACAGACCTCAAGTTTCCAATAAAATGGCTGGCTGATGGCAAGCCCAACTAATGGTGGCCGGGAAGCAGCAGCTGTTTGTTTAAAGGCGGTTGTTCTGGGCCCTTCTGCTAAGAAGTGAACTATTTTGAACACTACAATGGAGGCAGTCCAGTCAGCCAAGCACAGGGCTGACTCCACTGAGGGTGTTTCTCCTCAGCTTCTACTTGAAGGTTAGTACAGGACAATGGACTCTGGATGAAAACTGGTTGTCTGACCGTCAGCTCCTGTCTTGTACTGTGCTGACTCTCCTCAGATTAAAGATGCAGAGACAGTAGTGAGCTTACAACATTTGACCTCGACTGGATTTTCTAATTTATTTTGTAGGTTTTTCAGCAACAAAACTAAACTGGCTCTACAGCTGGATCCCTGTTCTTACAAGGGAGGAGCCTTTATACAATGAGACTCATTTTGGCTTTTCTTCTTTGACAATTTCAGCCTGTTTTGTATTATTTCTACAATTTGTAAACATATTTATTTTTACCTGCTTTTTTTAAATAAGGAGGGAACTTTATTTAACATTAAGGGTGGGAGGGAATCAGAAGGGAGGTAGCTTTACTTGGTGACAATGATCATATCATGTTCTTGGCACAGCCACTGAGCACAATGCATGGGCCTTTTGCCTCTTAGGCAGTCACAGTGCAGAAGTGTGTGTAGCCGAGCTCTATCTTCATTTTGTCCAAGTCCTTCATATCGAAGCAGCGGTATGGCTTCTGGAAAACCTCCTTGGATTTGAGTTTCTAGCCTACCTATCCATGTACACAACCTTAACATGAGACTTATAGCCATCCCTCTCCTTGAAGTCTTAGATGAAGCCATGGCAGTCCTTTTGCTGTCTATACTTCATGATCTTGTTCTCAATGCTGTGCATGGCTAGGGGTGGCAACATGCTGGGGCCATCCTCCGTACTACGGGGTCCAGCAAAGGGACTGTGACCAGCCCTCTTTTCCCAAGAAGCTCCTTGTCCAGGAATAGCGGAAGAGGTTGAGAACTCTTGCTGCTGCTTATGCAGGCTGCTCATGCTCCAGCTCATGTTTTCCCTATTTAGAAAGCATTCTGACTAAGGATATGATCCTTATTGAACTCAAATCTAGGAGCTGCTCCTGTTCCTCCAGGTGGCCAGACATACCATAGGTGGGAATTCCTCATAGAGTGCAGCAGAGCTCTACCAGGCCCCCCTTCTCAGGATGATCTTTCTCCTGCTTCACAAGCTCTACCATCGTTCTCGATGCTGTCTTACAGCTGCTGTAGTCACTGCAGGGGCCACAACCAATGTCCCTCACCCACCCCACCCCAGCTGCTTTAACTCTGCCTTCTCCTTCTGCACCTCTGGGACTCTGATAGCACAGCTCCACCTCTGTCTTTCTTGCTGATGTCTATGTTCTCTACACCAGCATCATCAAGTGAGGATGCAGACTGAAGATACTGGCTTCTTCTTTCTCCAGGACCACCTCTCCACTCTGGGTAGTTGGTGCTGACCTTTGCCCAGCAGTATGGAACTTAAGTCCCCCTTGTGAGTCTAATGTTCAAGAGGCTAAACAGCATCTTCCCTTTCTGCTTAGTCGTCTCAAAGGTCACCATCTCCTTGAGTGTGGAGTACTTGAGATGAGCCGAGGCCCTGCTGAACTTGTAGTTGCAGGCTGACCCAGTTCTCTGCAGTTCTCATTCATGAGACCACTGGACTATCACTCTAGTTCCCATGGAAGGTGTCTAGCCCGTTCTTCTCCAATTCTCCATCTTATTTGGCTACCAAAGAGCAAAGATTTTGCTGTGTCCAAACCACCTACATGGTGAGGGTAGGTGCAAAGCAGGTGCTAGGGCTCCTTCCACAGTTCCACATTCTTCTCAGCCAACTTTTTATCCCCAGGTTCACATCACCAGCTCCTCCTCTGGCAGCATACCTTTTGTCCTTAAAGGTAAACATCAGTCTCTCCTTGAAATTAATGCATGCTCTTCAGTGAGGTCCTGCAGGTCTCAAGCACTGTACATCCTCTACCCAAACTCCTCCACCAGCAATGATGCCAATCTCTCTCGTTTTTCGGTTTTTCAAGACAGGGTTTCTCTGTGTAGCTTTGGAGCCTGTCCTGGATCTCGCTCTGTAGCCCAGGCTGGCCTCAAACTCACAGAGATCCGCCTGCCTCCGCCTCCCAAGTGCTGGGATTACAGGCGTGCGCCACCGCCGCCTGACTTGATGCCCATCTCTTGATCTAGTTCCTCCACCAGCTTAGTCCTCTTCTCTGGCAAGCCTTCCGTAGCTCCTCACCGTCCAAGCTGTGGTGTTCCCACACAGGGCTCACCCTCCCCCAACTTCTGGCTCAGGAAGGCCTTTCTTGTAGCTCTTCTCTAAAGGCCATGGGATTGAAACACTGGCTGCTTTAAGCTCCTCTTTTTTTTTTTTTTTTTCCTTGTTTTTTTTTCGAGACAGTGTTTCTCTGTGTAGTGGCAGTGCCTGTCCTGGCTCTCACTCTGGATCCACCACTGCCCGGCAAGCTCCTCTTTCTTAACACTGATCTTCAAGAATTTCAACCCCAACTTGGCTGGACCTGGCTGGTCCAATGCCAAGTAATAGCACCTCCTGAGCTGGATGGGCCTCAGTAGTCTTCACACTTTCTAGCTTCTCCACTGCTCAGAGTACTGTGCAGCACCATTAGGGACCTGAGTTTCCACCCCCACCCCCCCCCCCCCACACACACCCCTCCACCTCTTGCTCACTACAGGTGCCATTCTGGTGCTGTTTCTTGTACTTCTAATGTTGCTATGGCAGCTTGATGGTGCCTTGTACCAGCCACCACTGGTCCTAGCCACCTTTCTCTCAGAGGAGCTTGATGACCCCATAGTTACTGTTAAATTGGCCTTATTGGGCCCACCAAGCCCTCATGACACAAAATGCAAACAATTCCAGGTGACAAGGCAGCTGCCAACCTGGTGCTGGCAACCACGAGCGGCTGCTTCTGGCACTGTCATTTTCATTGTCCTTGGAGATTACCTTTTTTGTTGTTTTCAGGTCAACAATTTTTTTACTGCACTTAACCAAATAAAAACCCTTACATAATGCTGCTGTGTCCGTTGCTGTGACAAAGTACCAAAGTGAACTTCAGGAGGAAAGGTTCACTGGGGCTCACATTTTGGTATCCTATCAATTGACTCCGTTTCTGGGTACATGGTAAGGCAGAGTATCATAAAAGGGAGCCTGTCCTCAAGTAAATTTACTCACCTAGAAGCTGCAGGGAAGCAGAGAGCTAGAGGAAGCCAGGGACAAAACACACCCCTCAAGCTATGTTCACAGCGACTTGACTTTCTCCAGCTGTGCTCTGCTTCCTGAAGTCTGCACCACTTCCCAATGAGCTCTTAAAGCACGACTATCAACAGAGCTGCTTCTCCAGTGAGGTTCAAGAATCCACCGCCTACCTCCATCAAAGAGCCTCGCTGGAGACCAAAGCCTTCAACACATGACGTTAGAGGCACAGTTCAGATGTAAAGAAACAGCTGGGATCTCAGAACTATGTCCTCTTGTACTTAATAAACCTGGCTCATTTTTCTCTAGTTTTAAAAGGACTAATGCTAGAAATGGCAGCAGTAGAATTCAGAAGTAGGGTAAGAGGCCAGCAAGATGGCTCCGGAGTAAAAGGTACCTACTACTACTTTCCCAAGGTCAGCTGCTGGGCACCTGGGCTCTTCTCCTGATAGTCATGATGACCTGAGTTCGATCCTTGGGATCCACTGCCCCACCCCTCAATTGTCCCCTGACTTCCACATGTACATCACCAGCACAAGTGCACACACACCACTCAAAAGTTAAAAATGCTGATTTAAAAACATTTCAAAAATAGGCATCAATTTCAGGAATGAAGCCACTTAGGCCACCCTGATGCGCCCCTGCTGCTCATGAGCATTCATGCATGTGTAGCATCTCATGAAAGAACTATCAGATGAAAACTCTCCCAGCCCAAACCTGCCAGCACTCCTCCAATTACTCCACAAAACAGAAAGAGAAGAATGGAAGCTAACCCAGAGCTTGCTCCCTCCAATGCAAGCATGCTGGACGGCAGGTAATACAGCGCTGCTGTCACACCAAAACAAAGACAAGCGGGGATTAAACGTGCCACTGTGGAAGAGAGAACAGAAAGAATGGAGTGACCGCAGCAGCCCTCTCATCCCATTTATTAAAGAAACAGTAAGAAAAGATACAATGCAGGAAAACACCAATCATCCTTCACATCAGGCTGAACGAAGCACAGTGATTCTCCCTTTCATCCCTCCACCCCCACCCCAATTCCCCAATTCCCCTCCACATCAGTTTAAGTTTTGAGGTTCTTTGATTGGGAGTACCAGTGTGAGAGGGAGCTGGATGATCAGAGGAGCCTTAAATCTGGCCACCTAAGTCCCAGGAGAAAGGAGCTGCAGGCCCAGTCTAGCAGAAATGTGGTGGGTCTGTGACTTGAGTGTCCACCTCAACATTCTGTGTTCAAGCCCCCAGGGAAAGGTCTGGCAGTAGAACATGGCCAGGTCCAGGGTGCCCAGGTCAGTTACTGAAGCATGGTCCGCTCACCAATGCAGCATCACTAGACAGCAAGTGAGCCAATTCTCCAGTGGTGAGCGGGGAATTAGGACCTGCAGGCCAATGTATCCCTGAGGAAAAGTCCACAAGAACAATTCAAGAAACTAGTAAGAAACAAGGAGCAGACAGCTGTGGGACAAAAGCACAGCAGGCTTCCAGAAGGCCAGAGATCCTTTTTCTTGAGGCCAGGATCATCCCTATCTGCCACAGTCCGTGTCTCACAAGTAACATTTTGCCTTCAGTCAAGGAAAAAAGCAGAGGAAAAAGGCGGCTCATTTGAACTTGAGCCCCAGCTGTGTTCTTCAGACTGCATGTAGTTCCAGATCTACTCTTTTATCTAAGAGACAGACAGCCCCAGCCCAGAACCACAGTGCTGGAAAACAAAGTGGCCCTGGAAGAGAAATGGTATTTAAGGGGGTAACATTCCATTTGGGTACATCGCAGCCATTGGACCCCCTGGTCTGGGGAAAGCAGCTGGATTTGAACCAGGGAGGCTGCCTACCCTAGGAAATGGGACCACACTCTTGGCTACAGGGCCATTCATCCTTGGAAAGGAAGCTGGGTTAAGACCCAGGGTCCCTGTCGGTCTTGCAAAAGGAGCTGGGTTGATACCCACAGGGCCTGCTGGAGAAGAGCCCAGGTGCCCAGCAGCTGACCTTGGGAAAGCAACTTGACCCGGGCCTAATGGACCAGCAGACCTCGGGAAGGCAGCTGGATTTGGACCCTGTAGGCCAGTGGCCCTTGGAAAGTTAGCTTGGTTGGGGCCTAGTGGCCCAGAGGCTCTTGGGAAAATTGCTGGATTTGAGCCCTGGAGACCAGCAGACCTCTGAAAGGTACCTGGATTTGAAGCCAATGTGCCAGAAGACTGAGAAAAGGCAGCTGGGTTCAGTCCTCCTGATCCTGTCCCCCTTGGAAAGGCTCCAGCATTTACCCCCATTGGGCCACCTGGCCTTGAGAAATGAGCTGAATTAGGGCCCATGGGGCCAGGAGCCCTTGACATGGCAGAGGGATTTGGCCCCGGAAGGCCAATTCCTCGAGAGCTAGGACCCGTGTTTGGGCCTATGGGGCCAGGTACTCTTGTCATGTTAGGTGGGTTTGTACCCATGTTTCCAGAAGCCTGCGAGAAAGCAGCTGAATTTGCTCCTAAAAGACCTGCTGCCCTTAGAATAGGGGCAAGATCTAAGCCTTGAGGTCCAGCCATTCTTAAGTTAAGACCAGATCCTGTACCCAAGAGGCCACCTGCTCTGGTGTCCAGATTTGGGCCTGGGCCTAGGCCACCAGCTCTCGGGTTGGGTCCAAGGCCTGGACCTAAGCCACCAGCTCTCGGGTTGGGTCCCAGGCCTGGGCCTGGAAACATACCCGACCTAGGAGCCGGGTTTGTACCTAAAAAGCTTGATCTCAGATTAGGATTTGGTCCAGGGCCCAGGCCGACTGGCCTAGGATTGGGAGGACCAGTACCAGAGGATAAAACACCTGCCCTCAGGTTGGGTACACATCCAGGGCCCACAGGGCCACCACTTCTGGGGTCAGGACTTACTCCCAGGAGCCCACCTGCCCTTGGGTTGGCCATAGGACCAGGGCCAGGAAGCCCCCCTAATCTGGGGTTAGACATAGGCCCTGGGCCTGGAAGAGCCCCTGTTCTAGGGTTTAAACCTGGTCCCGGTCCCGGTCCCGGTCCCGGTCCCAAAAGGCCACCTGGCCTTGGGAAAGAAACTGCACCTGTGCCAGTGGGGTTCATCCCTCTTGGGAAAGAAGCCATGCTTGGGTCACGAGCACCAGCAGGAAAGTGTGCTGGATTTGAAGCCAATGAGCCCGATGAACTTGGAAAAGAAGTTGGATTCCTTGGAAAGGGAGCCAGGTTTCCCCCAAGAGAACCTGCTGCCCTAAGGAAAGGATCTGAGTTCACACCCATTGGGTGGCCTGTGTTCATAGCAGGCCCTCCCTGTGGTCCCAGGGAGCCGTCCAGCCGTCCTCGAGGTGCCAACGGAGCACGAGTCCAAGGAGTTGGCCGCTCTCTAAGGAAAATCCGGGGTTCTTTCATACTTTCTTGGGAACGTTGGTGATAATAGGCTTAGGGCGAGTTTTGAAAAGAATCTTGTTTTTGATGAGTGCTGTCACCAAGTACCGAGTGCCAGTCTCTTGACCAAGCTCATCACAGTCCTGCTCCCCAGGAGTGTGTTTGACAAGGACTGCAAAAGGTTTCTCCAGGTGGATGATTTTCCCATACAGGATATGATGCCCCACGATCAGCACAGGGATTCCCTTTGGCAGAACAAGAAGGAGATGCCTGAGGTTGAGGGCAACGCCATTCCTCTCAGGTGCCTTTTCAGGTGCTGCTCTTGGCAGGAATGCTGGCACCTCCAGTCCCTAATCTGTCCCGTACTGGACAGTCCACCCTTGTCCCCTTCTATTCTTTCTAGCCCCATGTAAAGAGCATTTCCACTTTTAGGACCCAAGGCTCCATTTCCCTGCTGCTGCAGAGGTAGGAGAACAGCAAGCAGACAGCTCTGCAGACCGGCTAACCCTCGAGCAACAAGCCCGAGGACAGTCCTCACACCGGGGCCTGGGAGCACCACCTTGGTGTAGCTTGCTTTACTGAGGCATAAGGCAGGGAAAAAAAAGACCCCTCACCTCAGTGGTGTAATGTAGGTCTCCCAGGAGGTTTCCAGCTAATCCGGTGCTGTAGCGAGCCTCGATCTCCCCCTGTAGTTCCATCAGCACCCATTCTGCCAGGCCTCCAGCCCCCGTACTGCAAGCAAAGGGCTGGCGGTTACAATATTTTTGAGTGGTGAAGGATGAGTAGTGTCCTACACCTACACCACCGTCAGAGGCCCAAAGGAGCTCTTTGTTGAATACAAGTTCTTGGGAAATTGGGCAGTGCTGGGAACTGAAATAGAGATCTTAATGCAAATATTTATGTAAGATATACCTGGGGACCCTAATTCTTCCAGAATAGTGTAAAACCAGTATAGCCCTTAACACTCAAGCTAAGTAAAATTTTAAAACATACTCACCTGGAAATAACAATTTGCACCATGAGCCTTCCTTCTTTAAAAAAGCAACTGAAAAACTGAAGAAAAAAGAAAAAAACACCTTTAGGGCAACAACAATTATAGCTAATATTTAATCACTTAACTGTGTGATAGGTACCTTTTCCTCTTGAGAGGGGATCTCTAGTTCAGGCAGTCCCTGAACTCTTCACGTAGTTGAGGATGACCTTGAATTTCTGATTCTCCTGCCTCTACCTCCAGTTTATGTGTTGCTAGGGACCTCACCCAGGGCTTTACACATGCTAGGCCAGCACTCTACCAACCGAGTTTTAAAGGTTTTACACTCCCAGCCCAATGTGTGACAGGCACTTTTCTAAGTGCTTTTAGACATGTTCTCTACTAGCAATGCCATAAGGGCTCGGTCTCCTTGCTGACTCTGGACATACAGAGTGCAGCTGCTGACAACAGCTGGACTGTGATACATTCAGGTATACTCCAGCAAATCATAAGGTAATTTCTTTCTTCTTTTCTTTTCGGTTTGGTTTTTTTCAGACCGGGTTTCTCTGTGTAGCTTTGGAGCCTGTTCTGGAACTCGCTCTACAGACCAGGCTGGACTCGAACTCACAGAGTCTGCCTGCCTCTGCCTCCTGAGTGCTGGGATTAAAGGTGTGTGCCACCACCGCCCGCCCAGCAATTTTTTTTTTTTTTTTTTTTTTTTTTTTTAGAGAGGGTTTCACTATGTAACTCTGGCTACCCTGGAACTGTGCAGAGCAGGTTCAGAATCCACCTGCCTCTGCCTCCTGAGTCATGGAATTAAAGACACATGCCATTCTAATGTGACTCTCAACTAGTGACCACCTTTCTCTTAGATGTGAAAAATACTTAGACTTTCACACTATACAACAGTGCCACCTGGTGGCAATTTTGAGTACCCTAAAAGCTTGATGTTATCTGGCTTCATTTGCCCTTGTGCCTGCCATTCAGGGAGAGAGCCTGAGACTGATTGGACTGGGAGACCAAAGCTAGCTTCTGGTTGTCTCTTGAAAGAGACAACATATAGTGTTACCAACCATGGTGTAAAAGGTATTATAACTGTACTCAAACGCAGCAAAAACACTAATCAGGAGTTTTCCCCCAGTTTTTTGTTTTTTCCTGTTTAAGCCAAGGGCTTGCAACACAACCAAGGCTGGCCTGGGACTCTAGAGCTACTCTTGCCTCAGCCTCCAGAGTTAGGCCTACAGCTGGCACCAGCATGCCATTTAATAGGTTTCTTTACTGGTTATCGCCACTCTGGACCTCCAGTAGGCTTGTATTATGACAGAACCTCTTTCCAGAGCACCAAAAACATTGCATCAGCAGCTAACAGATTTTGAATTGTCACTATGGACCACATGCTATACACATGCGAACATGGTATTTCAATCAACATGGCAACTCTAATAAGAGGTACTCACTCCTACTTTGCAGTTGAGGATACTGGGTCATACACAGATAAAATCACTTATTCATATATGGTACATACTCAACTAGAGTATAGGTAGTAAAGCCAAGACAGGAAACTGGGCCATCTAGTTCCTTAAAAATCACTACCTGATTTTCCCTTCCCAGAGGACAAAACCAAGTGCCAGCAAGAATGAAAAGGCATTTAGGCACTCAGTGACAACATATTTAAATGCTGTTCACAACAGCAAAAGGGCACTAAGACTAGAACTTAAGTAAGTTAGGCTTCTGCACCAAAATAGGTTGTGTCCCCACCCAAGAAAAGGCAATTTATCAGCTTCAAACAAGACCAGTGGAAGACCCTAACCTAAGTAGTTTTTTGAGACAAGCTCCATCTTTGAATTTGCAATCCTTCTGTTTGAGCCTCCTGAGCACTGAATCCAAGGCATGTGGCACTAAAGCCTACTTCCAAAGCACTTCTGAAGTGAAAGGATAGCAATCCAAATTCAAAAGGCTCAAGTTCAGGTTCTAGCTTGTAAAGTGGAAAGCTACTGTATGATCACACACAGGTCACTAAATGACTAGGGGCTAACACCTAGGTTATGACTCACTAGAGTCATGACTAAATATAACACATGCAAGACTGCTTAGACTCATAACCTATTGAGAACAGCTAATTTTTCAGATTGTGAAGTAAGCAATTCAGCTTACGTGAGGTGGGTTGTCAGGGCGAAGGCTGGAGGGGCAGGAAGAGGAAAGAGAAGGGGGATGTGTGGTATCTAAAAATGAATAAAAAATTCCTTAATAAAAAAGTCTTAATAATTCATCAAGTATACAACACAGATTCTAAAAGGCCAGTACTGCACACCAAGTCCTTTCAAATAAGCTTCTGATAACTGATGATGCAGTCAGTGTATGATGAGAAGTGTAAGCTACAGCAGAATAAGGTGGTCTAAGGAAATTGACAGATAAGTCATGGAAGTGAACAGCATAGTCTAAGAACAGGAAAAAGAGAAAACCTACTTCCTGGGACTAGGGAGATGGTTCAGTAGGTTCAGCCATGCAAGCATGAACACCTGAGTTCAAATCTCCAGAACTCATGAAAGCACTAAACATGCAGCATTAGCACCTGAAATGGCAGTGGCCTTGTGAGATGGGAGCAAAGGCAAACAAACCCTTGAAAACTTAAGACAATGTCTCAAGGCAGAAGACAAGGACTGAATTTAAGGTTGTCTTCCATATTCACATTTGCACACATATATCATACACATGTACCAAAATACCACACTTCCTGAAAACTAATTTCAATGTTTATGTGCTTTTTATTCACAGGAATGAGATAAGATTAGAGACAATGTGGATACAAGGTATTTTCAATGCATTCTCTGCTTCCTGGGTAAGAATTAACAACAATGGACTAAGAAGTGGCACTTGCATACCTACCCATGGGGCTTCAGTTGAAAACATACATCTTTATACACAGATGCAGGAGGCCTTGCCTGAGCTATTTCTATTGATACTGGCAAACATCTGGCAATGCCCTGGAAAATAGTAATTCTACAGCACACAGCTTGGACATTCTGTTGCTGTACCCCATCAAGCCTGTAAAAGCTTATAATAAATCTACTTAGGTGCTTTACATATAGAGAAAAAGAAATGCAAGCTCTGTGGGTCAGTCTAGCTTGGATGCACCTATGTACTGATACGGTTATATTTATTAATTTGTGTATATGAGGTTATATTTACCAAATAAGAAACACTGGGGAATGCTTAAATTCTAATAAATTTTGAAATTCTACTTTCATGCCTTAACATTTCCTGCACCATATAAATTCTATTACTCCTTTGCTTGCTCCTTGAGATCACTAGACAACTATCCACAGGGCTAAATTAAGTGCTGAACTGAGGATACAGCTGACAGAGCGGACAGGGGTGTGAACATGTACTCCAGTCAGCATGTATTTTATTCAAAAAGCTATGAAAAGCCAGCTGTGGTGGTACACATCTATAATCCCTGCACTTGGGAGACTGAGGTAGGAAGACTGAATTCCTACCCAGCTACACAGTAAGATCCTGTTTCTAAAAACAAAAATGAGTATGACAGTATCTTAATCTGTACCTTTCTCCTTGAGACTAGGCAGGAGAAAAAACCTGCAAAAGAGGAGGTCAAGTATAGTAGGAGCAGAATACCTCTAATCTGAAAACATGAAAGGCTACCAAATAGGAAAAATTTAAAGCAGATCAGGGCACTAGTATCAAATTTCAGGTTTTTCAGTTTTATCAGTTTAAATATGCTAATCTACTAAGTTGATACAAATATTCCAAAATCTGAAGCACTTCTCATGTGAACTGAATAATGCTTAACCTGTAACAAGCCAAATTCTATTAGTAGTAACAAAGAACAAAAACATTACAATGAAAATTCTCTGTAAGTCATCAATTTCTGAGTCTTCAGTCTCACTTCATCCTAACACTAAGAGACAACTACCATTTCTAGGTTGTCTAAGATTTGGCTCGTTTAGAAAAGCAGCAGTGTTATCCAATATAAAAAGAGCTCTCATATCGCTAATCTTTTGGAACATTTACTGATTATCTCTTTTCATCCTGACATGGTCATCACAATCTTGATAGGTAAGCAGGATTAGAAAAGCCAAAGGTTCGGGCAGTGGTGGCGCACACCTTTAATTCCAGCACTCAGGAGGCAGAGGCAAGCGGATCTTTGTGAGTTCGAGGCCAGCCTGGTCTACAGAGCGAGATCCAGGAAAGGCGCAAAGCTACACAGAGAAACCCTGTCTGGGGGGGGGAAGGGGGAGGGGGAGAAAAAAGAAAAAAAGAAAAGCCAAAGGTTAAGCAACTGGTCACATACTAGTAAGTAGTAAAGGTAATGTGACACTAACCACTCCACAGTATGGGTCCTCTCACTAGCCCCTTCTCATACAGTACTTCTGAGATCTAGTTGCCTTGCAATTGGCCTCGGTCTACAAAACTGCAACCTTGTAACTTGTCTCAAATGTAGCTAATAATTCAAGCTAATACATCAAAGTAGTTAACAATTAAGCTAGCTATTATCCACATTTAGGTTTCTGAAACCTTTAAAAGTCAAATTCAATGCCACTTTCAAGATTCAAAATTATACCCTAAACCTCTGGCCCTCATTGAGGAAAAGAAGCCATGAGGACTGAGGACATTTTTGTCATAGGTTCATTTTAATCTCTGACCAAACTCAATTCTCATCCTCTGCTTTCTAAATCATTACATATAAAGGTTTACTAATATTCTGGAGAACAGCTTGATCAATGACCCTCCATTAACTTCCCAAAATAAAATGTGATTATGATATATAGCTAATCATACAAATAGAAAAACAAAGGATTGTGATTTAATGATTTAACAACATACAAAATTTTCTAGGACTAAACAATGTTTTAAAAAGGTCCATTATATCAGCCTGGTCTACAGAGCAAGTTCCAGGACAGCAAGGGCTACACAGAGAAACCCTGTCTGGAAACAAACAAACAGAAAAGTCCATTATAACACATCTAAACATCTTGTGCTGTCTTTCACTTTTTCTGCTGTGGATTAAACCAATGTACAATACAAGATAGGTACTACCTCTACCAGTATTTTTGGTTTTTCCTGTTTTAAAGGGAATCTGTTGTAATTTTCCAAAACTACACTCTTAAAATTCATTTCTTCAAAAATTAGGGCAAAATGGTTTCGCCATTTTAAAGTATAAAAAAGTTAAACATATTTCTTAGTATATGTCAATGTCATTAATACCACACTGATAATTATTGTCAATGTTTACAATGAATAAAAACAGCCTATAAAAACAGGTCATCAAAATCAACTTTATAACTGGAGAACAATTCAAACACTATAGTCATGGTTTACCAAACTGCTTCAGTAATTAAGCTCTAGATGGTCATTTCTCTAATTATGACAACTATTTCTCTATGTGCCTTTCTGCCAAATGAACAACCGAGGAAGTTTTATATATGACTGAATACAAATCACTTTTATTACCAGTGTCATGGTGGTTTTGTGACTGGAGGGAATGTTTGATCCTAATTTCTAAGGGGACCTTGATGGGGTTAAAGTCTAAACTACTTTAAGTGAGACACTTGCTCCCCTCCAAAAAGGGGCTGTGGAGGGGAAATGGAACTGAATGCTTCCGAACTTTTCATTAGTGAAGAATGTTTTCAAAACGTGTTTAGATACTATGCATACACGTGGTACGTTCCCATCACGTGGTAGGATTCCTCCATTGGAGGGAATCAATTACTGTTATTTGTAGACAATGGGTAGAAAAGATGGCTTCGGTCGATTTGAGTTACTCCGGTTTTCTCCATCTTCTGCTACTCTGCCACCCCATCTCAACCTTTCCTCCACTTCCTGGCATTACAGTCTCTTCCTCCCAACCCTTTCTGGCCGCGCGGCAGTTGTGAGGGAGGTTCCCCTCTTTGCTAGATTCTTCTCTCATTTCTTCTATCTCCTCCACCCTTGTACCCCCTCCCACTCTTTCAACTGGACAAACTCTTTCGACTTGTAAGCCCACCCACTTTCTGGAACTCCCTCTCCCCCTTTCAACTCCCTTCAAATTATCCCAGACTACTAGTGGAACTGTTTTATCAAGGTGTTTAACCCTCCATCTACCTCCCTAAGAAACTACCCCCCCCACTCTCTTATTTAAACTGCTTTCCTCCACAGCCCCCACCAGTCTTCAAATCCTTTATCCTCCTCCCAAAGATTCCTCTTTCAACTAACTACCTTCCTCTACCATTCAATACTATCTAAAATTGTTCCCAGTCCCGCTTCTCTAGGACACCACCCTCCTCAACTCTAGGCTTCACTCCACCCACAAAGCACCCGAGATCACTTTGCCACTACCCTCCAAATAATGTCTCCCAGCAACTTCCTCCCCACCCCACCATGATTTAAAAAATAAATGTCCCCTGGAACAAGCCTCCCATTTCTGTCAGCTCCGCCCAACACCCATTTAAGTCTCCTTCTGCCATTCCCGCTTCTTTCTGGGTCCCAGGTCCACTCTACTCTAGGAGGCCTCCCGACCGGGGACTGAGCCCCTTTCCCCGCACATACCTCGAGGATCCGGCCCGCGCCGCCCCCTGCTCCGTCCTCCGCCCGCGCTCCGCCAGTCTTTCCACCTTTCTCCCACTCCGCCCAGCTCGCTCGCTCGCTCCCTTCCTTCCGTCCTTGTGCAGCTCATCGTCCCCAAGCTCCCCCGGCCTGCGGAGGGCTAGCCTCGGCCCCCGCGGCCCTCAAGCTCCCTGGCCCGGCATGCGCCCCTCCCCCGCCCGCTCCCCGCCCCTCCGCTCGCCATTCTTCTCCCCGAGCTGCGCGCCCCGCCCGGCCCCGGCTCCCTAGCTGGCCGCTCCTCCGCGCTCTCGCCCCGGTTCCCGCCTCCGGCCTCATTCCCCGCGGCCTCCCGCTCCCCTCACCCGCGGCCTGACCTGCAATGGCGGCCGCCGAGCGCGGCGCCGCGCGGCCAACGGGCGACAACCGAACCTCCCGCCGCCGTCGCCGCCGCCGCGAGCATTGCCTGCGCACTTCCGGCCTCGCTCCGCCAAGTACTTCCGGGACAGAGCTGGAGAGCGCGCGCGCACGTGGGGCCGGGGCGGAGAGAGGCGAGGTCCGGGCTAGCGAGTGCCGGGCGGTAGGTAGGTGAGTGCGGGAAGAACCTCTGGCGGCCGCTGGAACAGTGGGTTCTGAGGGGGTGCTGCTCACCCGGGGTCGGGGGCCCGCGGACCTTGTCAGATAGCCGGTTCCGAGGAGTGGAAGTCACTCCGTGGACTTAGGAGAGGGCAGGGGTGGCGAACACCTCTCGCTCTTCAGAACGTGCCCGCACTGCCTGTGTCTTCCTAACCTCGAGAGTAGACGAGTGAGGGTCGAACACGTTCCACTCCCAGTAGGTGTGCACGGGATAGCTGCTAGATCAGGCAGGCAGGGAAAAATCACCAAGTCCTGTCGCTGCCCACTTGTGCTGTGGGTTTCCCCTCCCCCATCAGCCTCAAGTCGCTGTCTTAGAGTGGATCTGTCATTTGTAAAGAGTTTAGCATTCTTGCTAAAATGCCGATTTTCAAACTCTCTTCCTCCTCCAGTAGGTTAGAAAGATAAGGAATGGAGTAGGCCTTTGGGGGTTAATTTATTGAAGCATCCGTATTGAGTTTCTGGAGGTTGAGCCTAGCTGGGGCACAACAGCATTATTAGAAATGAACTTAAGTGAGAGATCTTTGAAATCTCCCATCCAACAGTGATGATTATAAAGTTGAATGCATGGTAGATTCTCCAGTTAATGTTTAACAATGTCTTTTTTGTCCCCCCAGGAATGGGTGAATTTAAGGTCCATCGAGTACGTTTCTTTAATTATGTTCCATCAGGCATCCGCTGTGTGGCTTACAATAACCAGTCAAACAGATTGGCTGTTTCGCGAACAGATGGCACTGTGGAAATTTATAACTTGTCAGCAAACTACTTTCAGGAGAAAGTAAGTTTTTAGGGAGCCTGGTGTGGAGTTCCTGATGTTAATTTTAATTCAAGTCTACAACTTACATGTATGTCCTGTCTTCAGATAGATCAAGTGACTCTACTTGCTATGGAATTGTTTAGAATTACAGAACTTCTGTAGCTTATATGAGACCCCTTGATTGGTGAAAGCAGCTCAGGAGTTTGTCTATCTGAAGTTGTTTAGAAAGATCCTACCTAGGAATTGTGTGTCACCATATGCCATTTGGGGACTGAAGTTTGCCGGATCTTTTGGCCACTACAAAAAAGAAAGGAAATTGTTGAGATCATTGTGATTTTGGTTATATATATATATATATATATATATATATATATCCATATATATCCTGCTGGGGGTCTTTGTATGCATTCCATTGTTAATTTAAAGTCTTCAAACGTAATATCAGAAAACTGGTAACATGACAGCAAGTAGACTCCCAAGTTCACCTGTCTCCAAGGATGTGGACTTAATTGTCTATATTTGGGAGTAGAGGAGGTTTTTAATTAGATGAAATGTCTTTGGGCACACATAAAGAATCATTTATGTGTACCAGTATTTTGCCTACCTACATGTATGTGCACCTCAAGTGTGCCTAATGCCCATGGTAGTCCGGAGAGGGCATTAGATCCCCTAGAACTGGAGTTAGAAGTAGTTATGAGCTACCATTGGGTGCTGGGACCCTCTGCAAGAGCAACAAGTGCTCTTAACTGTTGACCCATCTCTCCAGCTCTAGAGACTTTCCTCCCAAGGGCACTGGTTCCTAATGTTCTTCAGGTGCAACATGCAGCTCAGTTCAAAAGAGAAGACATGGGTAAATTAGTGTTCAGTGTCCAGCAGCCTGGCATTTGATGAGACTTAGGCATTCTGTAAATGTTTCTAAGAGAATGAGTGAGTGTTGAGTACTGGTATTAAGACAAGTGTTAGAGCTTTTACATTCATGAAGAAAGATCCGTAACAGTTTCTGACCTGTATAATAAAGTTGGCAGAAGTAGTCTTGACAATTAGGGATCCTTCTCAGAGCTGATGTACTGAAGAACTAATGTGTGTATAACAATTGCAGGCCCTTTCCCACAACAAATGGGTCATTGCTAGAAATAGGACAAAAATGCTTAGTGTACACTTGTTGCATGTTGTGACTTTTCTGTTTGTCATTTATAACCACTATACTTGCATAATTTGTATATTTGCTTAGTGGCCTCTTCACTGCTTAACTTCAAATTCTGTAAAATGGGGAACTACTGTGGCAGCAATGTTTGTGACTGTATTCCAGCTCTTTGTCTAGTACAAAGGTGCTGCTAAGTTAATGTTGTATAGCCTTATTGTATAGACATCTAAATCTGTATTGGAATGCTCTAGACAATTGTAACATAATGGATAATATTTGTGTGTTTAAACACAGAAAAAGTACAGTAGAAATAACTAAAAAAGATTAGCAATAATAGGCCTACATAAAGGCATTTAGTTTGAATGGTGGTTGCAAGACTGAAAGTTACTGTTGGTTAGTAAGCAAGTGATCAGTGAATTCTAAGGTCTAGGATAGTACAGTACACTATTTCCGATTTTCTTAACACTATCCATTAGGGTACACTAAATTTACTGGCATTTCTCCGGTATTGTTTGTGTGTGTGTGCGCCATGCATCTCTATAAATCAGAGGACAGCCTGGGGGAATCAGTTCTTTCCCACCATGTGGGTCCTGGGTGTTGAATTTGGGTCCTCAGGCTTGGTAGCAGGCACCTTTACAAATTAAACCATCTTCCATTCCCCAAATAACTTATTTTATGTCCTTGTTCCATATGCCATTTTATTTTACTTTTAAAACTGGGTTGGTTTTGTTGTTAAAAACTAAATCATCCATTGTATAGCATAACTGTGACTGCCTGGTTAAGTAAGAAGACCAAAAATCCTAGATAGGAAAACTGGTTTTGTGGGGTGGGGGTGGGAACGACCATCAGTTCTGGGGATCTCTGTGACCCCCACAAGCCTGCAGAGAGATGGTCTTCGGACAGCAAGAAGGCAGTTTGGGGTATTGGTTCAGACTTCTGGAGTCTGACCCCAAGTAGCTTATTTTTGGCATATTTAAGCACAGCACGATTTGGTGATGACTAATGAATCCTGCATATACAACAAAGCACACTTAAATCTCCTTGAGGAATAAAGTAAGCTAAATGCAGATCAGACACGACTACACAGAAACGCTTTGTGAAATCCATAAAGATGGGTTCTATAGATTGACTGAGAGAAAGAAGCTTACCATAGGGTCTGGGGGAGGATTGGGTGCCTAAAAAGTCTAGCCACCCAGATATAGCCACCCAGATAGCACAAAGGCTCGGAAGCTCCCAGCCTTCTGGGTTGATAAGAGGTTATGCGTTCCATCACTTGAAAGGAACAACCCTGTGTACTAACATTCCAGGTTCCCTAGTGCTTATCTATGAGCACAGAGACCTTTGTGTCTTTACAGTCAACCAGTCAAGAAGTTTACGATAGTTTTTAAGAAATTATTTATCTCACATCTAATAAGACACCACATTAAACCAGCTTTTTTTATGCATGGAGGCTCACTGTAGCCCACACTGTCTTCAGATTTAAAGTAATCCTCCTGCCTCAGCTTCCTGAGTGCTAGGATTATAGTCATAAGCCACCACACCTGGCTAAATCAATCTTGAATATCTTAATTCTTAAATATTAGTTGAAAAATTTATTCTGAATTAGTCCTAGTTTAAAAGAGAGAATCAAACATATAACTAAAGTACAGTAATAGTAAGTAACTAAAATTTGAAGCTGAAAGAAATAAAAGTCTAATAGACATAAATGTTTGATAGTGACAAACTATGCTAGATATTTGTAGGGAAATACTCGGTAAGAGTTGTTGATTGCTAATTCATGGCAGGTTGAGAAGTTACAATGTTTCTGTAGTTTTGAATTCATGGCAGGTTGAGAAGTTACAATGTTTCTGTAGTTTTTCCCAGGTCATGAGTCTCGAGCTACAGAAGCCCTGTGTTGGGCAGGAGGACAGCGGCTCTTCAGTGCTGGACTCAACGGAGAAATTCTTGAGTATGACCTCCAGGGACTAAACATAAAGTATTCTCTGGATGCCTTTGGAGGACCTATTTGGAGTATGACTGCCAGCCCCAGTGGCTCTCAACTTTTGGTCAGTAAGCAACTATGGGTAATTCAAAATAGAGTACTTTTACGCTCACTCAAACTTCCTTCCCCATGCTTATCTCACGTAGAAATCCCAAGCTTAGCAAGGTATCAGGACTCATAAGACAAAATGTTGGAATTGGCAATGAAGGTTAAAAATCCCTGGCTGGAGAGATAGCTCATCAGGTAAGAGCACTAGCTGCTCTTGCACAGGATCTGGTTTTGATTCCCAGCACCCACATGGTGGCTCACAACAGTCCTAACTCCAGTTCCAAGGGATCTGACACCTCCTAGCCTCCGTGGGCACTATACATAAGTGGTGCGCGTACATATATACAGTCAAAGCTCATATAGATAAACAATAATAAACCACTGCTCACTTTGCCCTTATGCTATTAGCTTGATGTTTTGGAATATCTGTACACTGTGTGAAGATGTGTTACTGTGATTGGTGTAATAAAAAGCTAAATGACTAAGAGCTAGGCAGGAGGTATAGGCGGGACTTGTGGGCAGAGAGAGGAGGAAGTCAGGAGACACAGCAGAAGCAGGATGGGCAGTACATGACAGAATGCAGATTAATAGACATGGGTAAATTTAAGTTATAACAGCTAGTTAAAAACAAGCCAGAGCTAAGGCCAAGTTTTCATAATTAATAATAAGTCTTCTTGTCATTTGGGAGTTGGCTGATGGGACAGAGAAAGACTTATTACTAAAGCTTAGACCTTGTTTTCACTTGTGAAATGTCATGGCTAATTAATTTCAGAATTTTCTAAACTTCTCTGGAACTAAGAAATGTAGAGACTAGTTTTGTTTTGATTTTGGGGAGGGGGTGGGGGAGGGGGGTTTCGAGACAGGGTTTCTCTGTGTAGTTTTGGTGCCTGTCCTGGATCTCATTGTGTAAACCAGGCTGGCCTCGAACTCGCAGATCCACTTGCCTCTGCCTCTCGAGTGTGGGGATCAAAGGCACGTGCCACTGCCTCCCCAGGGTCACTAGATCTTTTATCTAGGCCATAGGTCTCTGACAGGTATGTGTGAAGCCCTACTTCTTTTTTTTTGTTTGTTTTTGTTTTTGTTTTTTGTTTTTTTTTGTTTTTCTGAATCTGAAGAGTTTATTGCCTTCTATGTTTCATGGAAAATGTAACATATGTTTCTAAAGCACAACTCTGAAACACAGAGCGTAGCTGGGTGAAAAGCCCTACTTCTCTTCTGTGTCATCTAGAAATTCGGCCACTGGTTAGAACTCTTTGGGCCTGCTTTCTGACTAGACTGTGGAGTCAGCCAGGAATGTACTATCTTCTTGATTGTAGGTCCCCGCCCCCCTTCTGACAGGCTGTTTGGTTTGGTTTGATTTTAGGGCAAGTGATAGCTTTTAAAGAAGAAACAATGTATACATTTGTGTATGGGAATATTAGTCCTAAAAAGGTTCATTTAGTCTGTTTTCTACCTCTGTCTCTAAATAGGTTGGTTGTGAAGATGGCTCTGTGAAACTATTTGAGGTCACTCCAGACAAAATCCAGTTTGCAAGAAATTTTGATCGGCAAAAAAGTAAGAGTTGGTTTTGGTAGGGTAATGAATAGTTTCACATATGTCTTAGTTAGGGTTTCTGTTGTTGTAATAAACTCCATAACCAAAAGCAACTTGGAGAGGAAAAAGGTTATTGTATCTCATAGCTCCATGGCATAGTCCATCATCCAAGGTAGTCATGGCACGAACTCAAGCAGGGCAGGAACCTGGAGGCAGGAGCTGATGCAGAGGCCATAGAGGCGTGCTGCTTACTCCCTTGCTCAGACTGCTTGCTTGCTTGCTTGCTTTTTTGTTTGTTTGTTTTTTGTTTTTCAAGACAGGGTTTCTCTGTGTAGCTTTTTGGAGCCTGTCCTGGAACTCTCACTGTGTAGACTAGGCTGGCCTCGAACTCGCAGAGATCCACCTGCCTCTGCCTCCCGAGTGCTGGGATTAAAGGCTAGCTGTGGTTCTTAACCCTGCTAGCTAATTTAAATGTCTTGGGGAGTATCATGAGCAACTGCTGGTGCCTGGGCTCTGGGTTGTATTGGCACTGAGGTGACGAGCAGGGATTGACAAGCAGTTTCTGTAAAGTACTGAGCACAGCGGTACTTGAGGCTTGAAGGCAATACAGTCTCTGCTAACTCTAGGTGTAGGACAGAAACAGCCAAAGACAGTGCATGAGCATATGCATAACTGTGTGCTGGTAGAACTTGATTTACAAAAGCCAGTGGTGGACTGTACTTTGTTGGTGTCTGTGTCCTTCAGTAATAGTTATCCACTGTAATCAGATTTTCATTATTTCTTAATTGGAAAAGTGATAGAATAGTTTTCTGTAACTGTCATAGAGTTACTCTAGTGTGTGTCAAGTTGACAAAACACTGACCAGCACAACCAAAGAAAGACAGACAGACACTTAATTATGGTTGGTTAACATCAGGGATCTGTTCTGAGAAATGTTTTACATTATCTCATCGTGTGAACATCATCAGGTATGCTTATACAAACTAAGGTGACTGATGGGATCTTATGAGGTCACCGTCCTGTATTCAATGCATCTTTGTTTGTAATGGTAATATTTATGCATGACCATACATGTCTCTTTAGTCTGAAGTCAATGTCTGTGCACATTGAAATTTTGTAGAATGTATTTATTTACACATTTTCCTCAACTATTTATACATTATTAAAGCAAGTTGTCAAATACTCCATTGTGGGGCTGGAGAGATGGCTCAGAGGTTAAGAGTTCAATTCCCAGCACCCACAGGGTGGCTCACTACCATCTGTAATGAGATCTGGCGCCCTCTTCTGTATACATAATAAATAAATAAATCTTTTTTAAAAAAAAATTCTCCATTGTGGGTCCCGGGACAGTTTATCAACTGTGGTGAATGAGGAAACTGATATTGAATTACAGAGCCCTGTAGGAAATGTGGAAGGAGGGCTCAGTTTGTTTTGGCTACATATTTATATGTCACCTTTTTTATTGTTTTATTACTCCTAAGGTCGGATCCTGAGTCTTAGCTGGCATCCTGCTGGTACCCACATTGCAGCTGGCTCCATAGACTACATTAGCGTGTTTGATGTCAAATCAGGTGACTGTTTTTCCACTTAGTGCATTTGGGTTGCGGGTGTTGTCAGATTTACATTTCTCAGTTTCCAAGAGCATGACTTTGTCATGTTTCAATGACCCTGATAACCTAACTTCTCATTAATCCCTCCTCATGTACACCACAGATTTTGCCCCGTGTTTTCCATGTGTGTGTTCTGTGTGTGTGTCTCTGTCTCTTTGTATATTCTGTGTTATATATGCGTATACATGCCTTCATAGGTGGTGACCAGAGGAAGACTCTAGATGTCCTCCTTTCTCTTTTTGAGGCACAGTCTCTTGTGAACCCCAGGGGTGGAGTTTGCTTTTTTTTTTTTTTTT
>CABHPP010144856.1:0-24619 GCA_902168425.1 Peromyscus attwateri | reverse complement strand
AGAGAGAGAGAGAGAGAGAGAGAGAGAGAGAGAGAGAGAGAGAGAGATATGAAATGTAGCTTACTTAAAGTCACACATAGAAAGTGACAGAATAGTGCCTCTTCCAGAGCTGATAAACTTTCCTGTTAAGGAATTTAACTGATTGGACTGTGTTCTGTCCGGAGCAAGAATTGGAATAGATGAGAGAGCCAGCCCCTAACACGGCTGCTCTCAGCATCTGGTTTCTCTGTTGGTCTCAGGGGAAGAGGGTAAGTTGGCCCTTCCTGGTTGTAGTTCTGGGTAATGATGAGATCCAGGTTTCTCAGCCTGCAGAGACGAGGCTGCACTTTGTTACGGCAGTGGCAACAGGTTGGTGTTCTTGGCAGTAGTCCCCAGAGCGTCCAGTGCCATCAGTGCTGGAAGGTGAGGGAGGCAGCAGTGGTGTCTTTGTTGTCTATGATGACATGATTTTGAATTGCTGTAGTCTTGCCTTGAGCAGTGCAGTCTCTGTCTGGTTTTCTAGCCTGTCTTGTGAATATGAACTCTCCGTTCTATTATTAATAATTCCTTTCCAGACAGGGCAGTGGTGGCACATACCTTTAACCTAGCACTTAGGAGGCAGAGGCAGAAAAAGTTCCAGGATAGCCAGGGCTACACAGAGAAATCCTGTCTTGAAAAACAAAAAATAAAAAAATTCCTTTTTGGCTTTCATGAGGCCAAATGTGGGTGCAGACATGGTATTGCTAGGAATTCACTAAGTACTATCTGTTAGGTATTGTCTACAGAGCCAGTCAGCCCTTGTTCCTTTAAGACACTGTCCTTGCAGGTTCATGTGCACAGTCAAAGAAGATTAAGATTAGCTTAACAACTGAAGGGCAGACTTGGGGGATCTCCAGTCTGGTCTTTTTCCCCATCTAAATTTGGTATTTCTCAGGATTGATGGCAGAAAAGAAAAATATGCCTTCAGCAATTTTTAGGTTGTTAGGTTTGTACAGTATTATTAGATAGTTTTACTTTATTTATCGCACACTTTCTTTGCCTATGGGTGATTGTCCCAAATACCTCAGAGAAAAAGTCGACCTACTAGAATTTGGTGAAAAATACAGGGCGTTCCTACATAACTTGCATAAGAACCTTAAGCCACGACCTTAGCTAACACACAGATAATGTCTAATTGTCACATCAGTAGAGCTGTTTACTTCCGTCTGTACATTTCCCAGCACCATGCAAACACTGTGTGGCTCCATTGGCTTTGACTCATTTCTCTTTTATCTGCTGTTATAAACACTAGGAAGTCAAAGGGATGCTTTCAAGAAGGGAGAGAAAGCCAGGATTGCCACTAGGCAGGCAGAGGCAGGAGAATCAGGTGAGTTCAAGGCTCACCTAGACTACCTGTCTCAAAAGTTAAAAAAAGAAAAGAAAGAATGGCTAGTATGCAGACTCAGTTTTCATGTGGGAATGGGGTTATGGGAACTGTTGCCGAGCTGGTGTGGTCTATGTTAGGTACGGACAAAGCAGGCAATCCCTACTACCCAGGAGATTTCCTACATCCTTTGCCAGTCAAATTTAACACATGAAATAAAACCGTAGCACTCGGCCCTTTCGTTGGATACCTTCCTCCAGCACTGTCAACATGTGTGTGTTGTCTTTATTGTCAGGTCACAAAAGATGTCATTAAGGAGTTTGCAGACGATGGTGTCAAGTACCTGGAGCTGAGGAGCACTCCCAGAGGAGAGAACGCTACTGGTAGAGTTTAATTACTTCTCAGGGAATGTACTGTCCTGTTGCCGTGTGCTCTGGTCACACAGGGTTCATGTTTGCTTCCATTACTCAGCAACAACAAAAGTTCTTAGGGTGTACATTAGTGATGCTTAAAATGGCTTTTAAAAAATATATGTGATGATGCTGAGTTTCAGGACCAGGACCTCACACATTGTAGGCGAGTGATCTACTCCTGAGCCGCAGTGATGCTCATTATTCATAATTAATTCTTAAATCAAAAGTAGAAAACCCACTTGGGCACTCTTTGATAAAGAAGGGGAAGTAGCATCTCTTAATCTTCTAATCTTGCTTGTTTAGGGTTTTGTTTTGTTCTTGTTTTTGTTTTCTTCAAGAAAAGGACACAGCATATGGGGTGTTGGTAAAGTACTTGTCTTGTAAGCATGAAGGTCTGAGTTCAAGACCCAGAGCCCATAGGAAAAGGCTGGGCACAGTGCTGTTAAATCTCAGCACTAGGGAGGGGAGACAGGCAAATTCCTGGGGCTCGATGGCCAGCCAGTCAGCCGGTAAGCCCTGTGCTAGTGAGAGTCTGTCTCAAAAAGCAAGGGGAATGACACCTGAGGAGGAGTAGCTAGGGGTGTCCTCTGGCCTCCACACACATTTGCGCGCACACACACGCACACGCACACACACACACACACACACGACATCACACATTGTCTTCAGTAAAGGTTGTTCTTGTTCCTGTACTTGTGAAATAATGTCACTAAGTGGCTATAGAATACTATTTTATGGCAGTCACTGAAATATCAGATATTCAGTGACTCCTTAGAGACTGGCAGTATTAGGTTAGGAGCAAGTTGTGATGTGTTATGCCTCTGGGGAAAGAGTTGAGGTGGATATGGTATGCAGGAATTTCATAGAACCTTCCATATGAGCTGGACCAGGCCAGGCATAGTGCCTCACACCGGTAACTCTCATTCTGAAGGCAGAAGTGAGAGAATAGTGAGTTTCTGCCTGCCCTTGCCTACATGGCCAGAATCTCAGGGACAGGGGGAGGTTGTTGTTTTGTTTTATAATCAGGAGATACTATATATTATCATTGAATCCCTCTTGACCTGAAGAGACCTAGGCTATCTTACACCAAAACATGTATAGCCAGTTAAGAACTATTTGGAACTATTAAAGTAAATGTTGAAATGGGAGAAAGAGATTCTTTTTTTTTTTTTTTGAAGATTTATTTATTTATTATGTATACAGCATGTATGACTGCATGCCAGAAGAGGGCACCAGATCTCATTACAGATGGTTGTGAGCCACCATGTGGTTGCTGGGAATTGAACTCAGGACCTCTGGAAGAGCAGCCAGTGCTCTTAACCTCTGAGCCATCTCTCCAGCCCGAGAAAGAGATTCTTATCTCAGAGTTTTAAACTGTAGAATCTGTTTCAAGTTATACAGTGTGGCATGTGCATGCCCATGTGTGGGAACATACACACATAAAACATGAATAAATTAAACTAAGAAAAAAATATTTGCAGCCAGATATGGTGGTATACACCTTTAATCCCAGCACTGGGGAGGTGGAGGCAGGCAGATCTCTTTGAGTTTGAGGCCGGCCCAGTCTATATAAGGAGTTCCAGGCCAGCCAGAGCAACATAGTAAAACCCTATCTCAAAAAAAAAAAAAAAAAAAAAAAGAGAGAGAGAGAGAGGGTTCTGTTGCAAAGACACTTCAGGTGAAACTACACAATGCATTGTTAAATATCAAAATATAAAGCTAGTGGCATTTCATCTGCTAAACATATGCATGTGTACACAATAGTAAATATCGGTGATGGAATTATGGTTACTTTTTATTCTTCATAATTTTTTATTATAATGAAAGTTTCCATAAAAAAAGATATTTATGACAAGTAAAAGGTAATTTTAGAGGCTTTTCTGGAACAGTCTTACAAGGCACCCCAGGGGAAGACTTGAGCACTCCAAACTTGGATGATGTCTCTGAGGCTGTGGGTGAGAGGCCCAACCTGAGCAGGGTTGAGGGAAAGGAACTTGGGTTTTGAGTTTTAGGGTTTTTCCCTAGAATAGAAGAAAAACATCCTGCTAAGGGAGAAAAATCTTTTTATTTATTTATTTGATATTTTGAAACAAGGTCTTTGTAGACCAGGCTGGCCTAAAACTTCAGATCTTCCTACCTCAGTCCCCCAGATGCCAAGATTAAGGTAGTACCACCATGACTAGCTCTTAATAACTTTTTTTTAAGTTAAAAAATTATTATTATTGTATAAGGAACATGCCATAGCACACATGTGGAAGTCAGAGGACAAAGACTAATTTTCAGTTGGTTTTGTATTGATTGTCATTTTGGTCTGTTTTCTATTTTCTGTCTTTTATTGCTTTTGTGTTTGTTTATGCACATTTTTATAAAGAACTTATTCCTAAAGTTGGTTTTGGTTATTTTCACTTTTTAAACTTTGTCTTTTCAGTTTTACTAAAGTCCAGTCATTAGCTGAAATGGCCTGTTGTGATAGCAGATAACTCTCTGTCACCCGCCAGTCCCACAGCCGCTTAGACCCAACCAAGTAAACACAGAGACTTATATTGCTTACAAACTGTATGGCCGTGGCAGGCTTCTTGCTAACTGTTCTTATATCTTAAATTAATCCATTTCTATAAATCTTTTTTTTTTAAAGATTTATTTATTTATTTATTAGGTATACAGCATGTATGACTGCAGATCAGAAGAGGGCACCAGATCTCATTACAGATGGTTGTGAGCCACCATGTGGTTGCTGGGAATTGAACTCAGGACCTTTGGAAGGGCAGTCAGTGCTCTTAACCTCTGAGCCATCTCTCCAGCCCCCCATTTCTATAAATCTATACCTTGCCACGTGGCTCGTGGCTTACCGGCATCTTCACATGCTGCTTGTCATGGCGGCGGCGGCTGGCAGTGTCTCTCTCACTCAGCTTCCTATTCTCTCAATTCTCCTCTCTGTTAGTCCCACCTATACTTCCTGCCTGGCCACTGGCCAATCAGTGTTTTATTTATTGACCAATCAGAGCAATTTGACATACAGACCATCCCACAGCAGGTGATAATGTCTTTACATATGTTCCTCTGTGCTCTTTCCAGGAATGACGAAGAAGACTTACGTGGAATCTATTCTTGAAGGCATAAAACAGTGCAAACAAGAAAACTTAGATATTGATGTTAGGTAATAATAGTTACCCTTTTAAAAAGCAGAATGTGATGTTTTACTGTCTCATAAAGGTGATGGATTTTTTAAAAAATCAACTGTTATCTGATTTTTACCTACAATAGAAAAAAAATAGAATCAAGAACCTTGTTGCGTAAGATGAGAATACAGTTCTGAATTTGGTCATCTGGTAGTGAAATTCTAGTATTTTTGCTCAAGTTGAGTATGGCTTCTTGTTGCTGTTAAGTTGAAGTGGACCTCTTTTTTTTTTTTTTGTTTGTTTGTTTGTTTTTTCGAGACAGGGTTTCTCTGTGTAGCTTTGGAGCCTGTCCTGGAACTCACTCTGTAGCCCAGGCTGGCCTCGAACTCACAGAGATCCACCTGCCTCTGCCTCCCGAGTGCTGGGATTAAAGGCGTGTGCCACCACCGCCCGGCAAAGTGGACCTCTTGTAACTACCCACATAGTCCCACAGGATCTGGCTGCTTGCTCTCCCTCCTGTAGGCTAAGACTATCTATGTCAGTGCCTTGCACTTACTGGCAGGTATGCCTTCCATCATGTCCTCACACATCTACATTCTCATTATTCAGGTCTCAATTTGACCATTATTTCTTCAGAGAGGCCAGTCTGTCTAACATGTTCCTGACCCCAGATCCCCTCCTCACTCATGTTCCTCTGTGGCATTAGTTTGTATTGTCATGAAGTGTACATGCCCTTTGACTAGAGTGTAAGTTCGGAGAGGCCAGAGTCCTTGACATTGATTCACCACTACATCTTCAGTACTTTGAACGAAGCCAGCTTTTGAGATAGAGTCAGGTAGCCCAGACTGGCCTGGAACTTGCGATATAGATAAGCAAGGAGGTAGGAGGTGAAGACAGGCAGATGCCTGGAAGTTCACAGGCCAGCTAGCTTGGCCTACATGAGGAAGTTCCAGGCCAATGGGAGACTGTCTCAGACAAAAGGTGAAGGTGCTTGAACTCCTGATCCTACTGCCTTTCTCTCCCAAGTGCTAGGATTATGGTCTTGTGTGGTGATGCCTGGCTTCATCACCTATTTATTCTTGTCAAAAAATTAAGTCTGATCTAATTAAGCATCTAAATTAGATCCAGTTAATCAGTTTATAGAAAATACAGGAGGACATGTTAACATGGGGATGTAGTCAACAGAACCCAAACTGTGGGAAGCTTTGTAGGACACACAACAAATACATTGCAAGAAAAGAGGTAGGCTAGAAATGAGAATGGGAGAGAAGTGAGTAGGAATAGATGAAAAGAGACTTAGGAGGTTGGGAGATGGCTCAGTTGGTAAAGCACTTGCCTAGCAAGTGTGAGGACATGAGTTCAAATCCCTAGAACCCCCATAAAAAGCCAGGTGTTCATGCTGTAATCCTAGAGATAGCGAGGTAGGAGGTGACAGGCAGATGCCTGGAAGTTCACAAGCCAGCAAGCTTGGCCTACATGAGGAAGTTCCAGGCCAATGGGAGACTGTCTCAGACAAAAGGTGAAGGTGCTTGAGGACCCACACCCAATTGTCCTCTGGCCTTCACATGTTCACCAAAACCCTGTCTGTACTTGGAACCCTTACAAATGAGCGCGCACACACCCATACACAAAATACATTTAAAAAAAGATCAAGGGGTTGGGGATTTAGCTCAGTGGTAGAGCGCCTGCCTAGCAAGCACAAGGCCCTGGGTTCGGTCCTCAGCTCTGAAGGGGGAAAAAATAAATAAAAAATAAAAAAAGATAAAGATGAGAGATACAGTGACTAACAAAAACTGCAGACTTCATATAGATTCTGAATCAAACTGAAAACAAAAACCAGAGTATCCTAAGATGTAAACAAAAAGGTGAGATTATTGGAAATTTGAACAGAGTAGATACTAAAACTGTTTAGACGGTTAGATGTTCACGTCTCATTCTGTGTAGCGAAGTGCAGTGTCATGTTTAGACTCACTGCCTTTCAGAGGAAGCTATATTCCAAGTAGCCAGCCACTTTTTTCTAGCAAAATTCAGTCTTTTTTATATGCACCATAGTTTTTCCAAGTGGATTTTTGGTGGTTGTTTTTTTCATTTTGTTGGAGACAGGGCCTAGACATGGTCTAATGTGGCCCAGGCCGGCCTCTAACTCTACTCATCTCAGATATTTCTGTGGTTCTGAGTTGCTCTTTACTCTTCTGGTGGCTTTGTACTAAGTAGCCTCAATGAAGCGGCTAAGTTCGTAAGGAAAAGACATATGATTATAGGTAGCCCTTTCTGGAGTTAGGTGATTTTAAATTGGTGGAGGTTTTTTGGTTTGGTTGGTTTTTCTGAGACAGGTCTCATGCATTCCAGGCTGGCCTTAAACTCACTTGATAGCTCAGGACGATCTTCCTGCCTCCACCTTGCAGATGCTTTGATTATAGGCCCATACATACCCATGCCTGCCTTCAGCTGTGATTTTCTTGATTATAATATCTTCTTGCCAGGGTAGTATCAACTGTGTTTTTCTTATATTAAAGGTATTTGATGGCAATTGACAGAAGAGGTGGCCTGACAGTAGCCAAGGAGACTGTTGAACTTGCTAAAGAGTTCTTCCTCTCTACTGAGGATACAGTTCTTGGCCTTGACCTCAGTGGAGATCCTACTGTAAGTTACTATATTTTATCTCCTAGTGGCAGAATCAGTCAGTGGGGTGAGCATTAGTTTGGAGCATCATACATTAGGGTCCAGCACACACCTAATGATGCCCTGTTTTGCTCTAGATCAACAGAATATATAGCATAGCATTTCTTAAGGATTCTTAAAAGAAATACTGTAAAAATAAATGATAGATATTATTAGATAGGACCACTCTGTCCATTCTTCTAACGAGAGTAAATAAGTAGTAACAGTCTTCGTACCCAGAGGTTAATTCCATTATGTATCATGGATAGATAAGGGTGTTAAAAGTGTAATTAGACCCTAAAAGCCCCTAGAAAGAAAAGTTGCATGAGCTTCCTGAGTGAAAGATTCAAACAAGTCTTGATATTTGGGGCCAAATAATTCTTTGTAGGTAGTCCTCTGATTTTTGTCTCTTTGTGTGAGGTTTGGTGTGTGTGTGTGTGTGTGTGTGTGTGTGTGTGTGTGTGTGTGTGCGCGCGCACTCTGGTTTATGTGCTTGTGTGTGTGTTGTTGTTTTTAATCATGAAAGCTTCTTAAATCAAATGAGTTCTCCATAATACTAAACATCTATGTGAAATAAAAATTCTGGCCCATCACACCCAATTTGCTTGTTGACCTGAGCTCCCTGGTACTGGACTTAAGATTCAAGGTCAGGGATAGCCTTTCCATGGTGTATTCCCTAAAGGGTCCAGCACATTAAAGGCTCTCTATAAGCAAGAGGCTGAAATGAAACCAATCTGCCATCATTTTATCCCTCCTGGGGCAGAACACCAGTTCCCTCAGTTTGCTCAGTGTTCTCACGCACCCTTGTTTTATCTTCAAGATAGGACAAGCCAAAGACTTCTTGGAACCTCTTCTAGAAGCTAAAAAAGCAGGTCTGAAGTTGGCATTGCATCTTGCAGAGGTAAATAATATTGTCATAGAGAGGGCAGATTATAATTTAAAAAATAAAATTGTTTGTAAATAACTAGTAGAAATAGTTTTTGTTTTGTTTTTGTTTGTTTGTTTGTTTGTTTGTTTTGAGACAGGGTCTCATATAACCCAGACTGGCCTGGAATTCACTTTGTAGCTGAGGATGTCCTTGAACTTCTGATCCTTCTGCCCCCACCTCAAGTGCTAGGGGTTGTAGGCCTATGTCACCACGCTGTTTAGAACATTTTAGAAGGGGGAATTAGAAGTATTTTTAAGTGTTAATTAAAACATTAAGGCATGATTTGATTTAATGTTACTGTTTTTAAGGTTTTATGGTTCCCATTACATTGTGACCAATTTTTCTGGCCTGTGCTTAGGGTCAGAACTTGCTAGGTATTTTAATTTCTTATTTGCTGCATTAAAAATAGTTCACTTAAAAATATTTTGGCCATTTGCCTTCTAGTCTATGTAGGAGAAAGAGCATAGCTGGACATTTCCTGATTGTGGTGTGTTCATAGATAGCCTCGTCAAAATAAATGTGAGCACATGGGGAGGGGAATGTGTGGCTTTGGAGTCTGATGAAGTTAGATTTTCACCCTTACCCCCACCATTTCAGATTGCGAACAGTGTTTTTATGTTTTTGACTAAAAGTTTTATATACCTGAAGAAATTTCAAGTATAGCACCAAAGGAAAAGAGTGTAAAATCCTGCCAAGAGGCAGCATTACATTTGGTGTATTTACTTCTGTACTTTTTTTCTAATATATGTGAACACATGCACACACACACACACACACACACACACACACACACACACACACATATATAGAATTAAGGGGTTTGTTTTGTTGTGGAAATTCATTTTTCTTAGCTTCCACTTTTTTTTGTTTTTTTGTTTTTCCCTAGGCAGGCTGTCCTGGAACTCACTCTGTAGACCAGGCTGGACTTGAACTCACAGAGATCTTCCTGCCTCTGCCTCCCAAGTGCTGGGATTAAAGGGGTGTGCCGTCACTGCCTGGCTAGCTTTTACTACTTCTTCTTTATTTTTTTGGTTTTTCAAGACAGGGTTTCTCTGTGTAACAGCCCTGGCTATCCTGGAACTCACTCTGAGGACCAGGCTGGCCTCGAACTCACGGAGATCCACCTGCCTCTGCCTCCCAAGTGCTGGGATTAAAGGCATGCGCCATCACTGCCTGGCTTAGCTTTTACTTCTCTATGTTCATACTTCATGAGATTATTATTATGCCATAAAGGATTGATAAAGCTGAGGAGGTTTGAGAAGGTTTAAGTAATTATGTTTCCTGAAAATATTGGCATTCACTACTCAGAGGGCAGAATAAAATACCTCAGTTACTGGCAGAGGCCATTGATCCTCTCCTCTTACTTTTCTGGAGGTTCCAAATAAGAAGAAAGAAACACAAATGCTGTTGGATCTGCTTCCTGACAGAATCGGGCATGGAACATTCCTCAACTCCTGCGAGGGAGGATCCCTGGATCAGGTGGATTTTGTGAGGCAACACCAGATACCTCTGGGTAAGACTTGGAATTTCATGTCGCCCAGACAACCCTCTTGCCCTTCTTCCTCCTGGCCCCAGATAGCGAGGTTTATGTGGAAAAGTATTGTTCTAAAATTCAGATTTTTACAAACTAAGACGTATGGTGTGTGTGCTTTCTGGGTCTCATTTAAGTGCTGAAAGTTTTAGCTTCTATTAGAAAATGAGTTTCATGATGGCAGGGCTCTCTGTCTGTCTCTTACTCTGGCTGTGTTCATCCTTACTGACTGCTACAGTCCCCAGTGCTGGGAATTTAGTCTTTTGTTGTTGTTATTGTTTTGTTTGTTTAAGGAATAAAGGTCATTTAGAATTTTGAAGATGACCATAATAAAATTAACACATGGGTCCAATGAGATGGTTCACAGGTAGAGATGTATACTGCCAACCATGATGACCTGAGTTCTATCTGGGTGACTCACGGGGTCCTCTGATTCTCTCTCTCTCTCCTTTCTCTCTCTTTCTTTCTCTCTCCCTCTCTAAATAAATGTAAAAAAATTAAAATTAATGTTATAGAAATGTGTAACATTTACTTAAAAAGTAAGAATTACAGCTGGTGGCACAGGCCTTTATTCCTACCATGTGAAAGTCTGAGGCAGGAGGATTACTAGTTTAAGACTAGCCTAGATTACTCAGGGAAACCTGTCTCAAAAATTAGGGAAATTGGGGCTAGAGAGATTGCTCAGCAGTTAAGAGCAATGGGTGTTCTTTCAGAGGACCAGGGTTCAATACCCAGAACCCACATGGGCGCTCACAACTGCGTCTAACTTCAGTTCCAGCGGTTCTGACACTGTCTTCTGGCCTCCCTCATCAGGCACTAGGCATACTGTAGTTGTTTTTTGTTTGTTTTGTTTTGTTTTACTCTTTAAGGGCCTGCCCCCCAGCTCCCAAATAAATAAATGGAGACTTATTCTTATTTATGAATGCCTGGCTTCAGCTTGGCTTGTTTCTCGCCAGCTTTTCTAACTTAAATTAACTATGTTTTGCCTCTGGGCTTTTTACCTTTCTTTATTCTGTATATCTTTGCTGCTTACCCTGTGGCTGGCTGTGTGGCTGGCCCCCAGCATCCTCCTCTCCTCCTCTTCTGGCTCCTCCTCCTTGCTCTTTTTTCTAGATTTCTCCTCCTATTCATTTTCTCTTCCTGCCAGCCCCTCCTGTCCTTTCTCCTGCCCAGCTATTGACCATTTAGCTCCTTATTAGACCAATTAGGCAAAGTAACACAGCTTTACAGTTAAACAAGTGCAACATAAAAGGATACAACACATCTTTGCATCATTAAAAAAAGTATTCCACAGCATAAATGAATGTAACACATCTTAAAATAATATTCCACAACAGTGTACAAGTAGCACATAGACATACACATAAAATAAAAATTAAAAAGCATGTTTAAAAATTAAGGAAAGTGTGAACCAGTTTTTATATACTGATTGATATTGCACACTTGATTGTGACTGTGCTTATGAAGTGACTTTTGTTGTAGTCGTTACATCATTTGCTGAGAGTAGAGCAGTAAAGAAAGTAGACCGCTTCCTTCCTAAACTCATCAGAAGACAACAAATACATCCCCCCAAATCAGTATTAGGCCAGGCATGATAACACACACCTTTAATCCCAGCACTGCAGAGGCAGAGGAAGGTGGATCAAGGCTAGCCAGTAAGTTCCAGGCCAGCCAGCGCTCCACAGAGAGCCTTGTGTTAAACAACAAGGATGGATGTGAAGCTCTGTGAAGGAGTGTGGCAGGCTGATTATACTCCGGGTCTGTAGTCTTTCTCAAGTCATCTTGGTGAAGCAAGGGAAGCCCATCACTGTGAAGAAAGCATTAACTCCTTGCCTGGGACAGCCACTATCACAGCGATAACAGGTATCTCTGTACAAGTACATTCTCTGAACTGCAACTTGTGTGTTTGTATGTAGTGGTGGAAGCCAGTGCAGAGCCTTGCCCATGCAGGACAGGCACTCTCCAGCTGAGCTACACTCCAGATGGGAACTACAGTTTCCCATTACACATGATCAGCAGTTTTGTGGAATAATGAAACTGCTTAAATCAGCAGTTTGGAAAGTTTTCTTGTGAGTCTGCCTGGTGCTCACTGAATGAGTTCACTTACTTGCTTCTAATAGAAGAATTTTTTCCCCTTTCATCTAGAGCTTTGTTTGACCTCAAACATCAAAAGCCAGACAGTTCCCTCTTATGACCAGCATCATTTTGGATTCTGGTACAGCATTGCTCATCCTTCTGTGATCTGTGTAAGAAATATTCTATTCCTGCTCCTTTTTAGTTGCTACATTAAGTCATAGGTTTATTATCTTGCTGACTTGCTCGAGTTCCTAAAGGAAATGCCCCAGTAACGGAGCTAGAGGGGGAGGGGAAGCTGCAAAGGGCTCAGGTGATAACTGGCTTGGTTCTGAGAAGCAGTAAGGCAGTATCTGGGGAAGCTTTAAAAAAAAGTGCTGGTGCCCAGTATGCATGCACCAGGGCCTGCTTCATTTGATCTGGGGTGAGTCCTGGCCATGGATATGCTCTAAAAGCTCTTTATGTGCTTGTAATGTGCAAGCCAGGGTTAAAGTACTCTGGTCTTTTTTTTTTTTTTTTTTTAGTAGAAGCATGGGAAAATAAATTCTGAACAAAAAAAATTAATTTTTACAAAGCACTTCTTTATTTTGAACTGTTCTTGTTTATATTGGCAGACCGATGATAAGGGTGTTTTTGCGACATACCTTTCTCAAGAATATCGACTGGCAGCAGAAACATTTAATTTGACCCCATCTCAGGTGTGGGATCTGTCTTATGAATCCATCAGCTACATCTTCGCTTCTGACAACACCAGATCTGAACTGAGAAAGAGGTGGAATCACCTGAAGCCCACAGTGCTGCACTTTTAAGCTGGGATGAGGTGAACTACTTTCGATTATATGCTGTAGCCGTCTCTCCTGCCACACCCCACTCAGTGAACTGTCCACTCCTTCCTTGAAGCTCAGTACCAGGTATATGTGGGGTCATGACACCAGCACCTTACATATGGTAAGTGCTCTTAATACCTCAGACTAAGAGCCCCGAGGCCTGGCATGCTTCACCTCCCTGCTGCTGCTGGAGGACAGGAGGGCCGTCAGCCAGATCCCTCTTTCCACTAGTGACTTTTTCAGTTAGTGCTCCCTCTCAGGTCGTGATCATAAACCTTCTGAGAAGCTGAAACTGTTTGTCTTCAGGAAGACCTCGGTGTTTCGTTAATCAGACTCCCTCCGCTTCCTTTAACCCTTACAAGTGTTATTTCTCAAGACTGTCGATGCCAGTCCACATTGCACACCAAAACCATTTGTGTGGGTGCCTAGTTGTCAGGTGACTGTAGTAACAAGCTAGACTCTGCCTTGCCCATCTCATAATATCTTTAGAAATATATAAAGGGATTGAAGTAATTTCTTCAGTTTAAGAAAAGGAAAGAATTGCTGGCTCGAAGTGAGAAAGATGTAGGCTGGAGCTTCAGTTTTCAAATCAGCTTCTATTTAGCTTTGTTTGTGGAAGCTGCCAGGACTCACTTCGAAGATCTTTCTAGGAATGGTAGCATTGTGGCTTCTAGGGTTCTTAGATCTCCTATGACCTCATGCCCGCAGGCATAGGCTTACATAAGCACATATATACCATGGCCACTTTAGCCCAAGACAAGGGACAACTAAGATTGGCTCTGCGTGGTAAGAAAATGACTTTAACAGGTAGCAAATGTCCTGGTTAGCTTTTTTCAACTTGACACAAGCTAGAGTCATTTGGGAAGAAGGACCCTAATTTTTCGAGACAAGGTTTCTCTGTGAAGCAGTCCTGGCTGTCCTGGAACGCACTCTGTAGACCAGGCTGGCCTTGAAGGCCTTGAACTCACAGAGCTCCGCCTGCCTCTGCCTCCTGAGCGCTAGGATTAAAGGCGTGCGCCGCCACCACCCAGCATAACCTTACATTTCTAACTATATATATCCACTTATACAGATTTTTTTAAAAATCCATAAAATGGGGGGCTGGAGAGATGGCTCAGAGGTTAAGAGTACTGGCTGTTCTTCCAGAGGTCCTGAGTTCAATTCCCAGCAACCACATGGTGGCTCACAACCATCTGTAATGGGATCTGGTGCCCTCTTCTGGCATGCAGGGATATATGCAGGCAGAACACTGTATACATAATAAATAAATATTTTTTAAAAATCCATAAAATGTCATCTTTTGCCCCCAACATATTTTTATTGATTATTTGGGAGTTTCACATAATGTACCCTGATCACATTCACTTCCCTATCTTCCCAGGTCCACCCCACCTCCCTTGTGACCTCCCCCAAAGAAAAGAAAGGGAAAAAAATAGCAAGTCCAATTTGTGTTGCCCTTATGCTACTCACTGGAGCATGGTCAAACTCCAGTGGGCAGCCCCTTAAAGAGAACTGAGTCCTTCCCTATCCTACCTCTGCCAGAAGCCGTCAACTGTCACGAGCTACACTTCAGAATCCCTATCACAATTTTTAAAGCGTTCTCTTCAGGGGCTTCCTGTCTAGACTGGTTCTTTCTGGGGGTGGGGGAAAGAGGTCACAGAAGCCTTCTATGTCTCATTCTCAACTGTGAGTCTGCAGTCATCGATTCCACTGCAAAAGAAGCTTCTGTGCCCTTCAGTCAGTGGCAGCACAGATCACAGACATCTGCAAGGACTTCAGTGGTAACATAGACCACGGACACCATCATGGTCCTTGGCAGCAGTACAGGCTTGGGACATCAACATGACCTTGGGCAGCACAGATCATGGTATTCTTTCCTTTACTGTGCTGGGGAACTGAATACAGGGCCTCGCTAGGCAAGCACCTTACCACTGAGCTGTATCTTCACCCTCAGTGTAGGTGGTTTTTACCCTTTAAAAGTGTTACAGAATAAAAGTTGACGCAAAATTAGTGTGTATAATATATTCAATGAGAAGATATGGGAAAGTAGTTAACAGTGCTAAGGAAACATGATACGAGCAGGTCACTATCATTTCTACTAATGCACTTTTCTGTGCATGCCTCTTCCATAAAGGCTGTAGATGTTAGAGGTTAGAGGGTTAAATCTGCTGTGGATATCGCTCCGTATAAATAAAATGCTGATTGGCCAGTAGCCAGGCAGGAAGTATAGGTGGGACAAACAGAGAAGAGATCTGGGAACAGGAAGGCTGAGTCAGGAAATGCCGCCAGCCGCCACCATGAGTACCAACATGTAAGATACTGGTAAGCCACGAGCCATGTGGCAGGGTATAGATTTATAGAAATGGGTTAATTTAAGATTTAAGAACTAGATAGCTAAAAGCCTGAGCCATTAGGCCAAACAGTTTAAATAATATAAGAGTCTGGCTGGAGAGATGGCTCAGAGGTTAAGAGCACTGACTGCTCTTCCAGAGGTGCCGAGTTCAACTCCCAGCAACCACATGGTGGCTCACAACCATCTATAATGAGGTCTGGTGCCCTCTTCTGGTGTGCAGACGTACATACAAACAGAACACTGTATACATAATAAATAAATAAATCTTAAAAAAAAATATAAGAGTCTGTGTGTTTATTTTATAAGTGGGCTGCGGGACTGCTGGGGCTTGGGAGCTGGAGAGAAACTCTCCAGCTACATAAACCTCTTGCTCCCCTTAGTGTTTTCTCTTAGGCTTACTTTTGCTTCTGTGCACCCTCAGCATGGCAGACTGGACAGTGTTTGTAAGGTAGTTTGAGATGAACTGGGTCTTCCTCTAGTAATGAGAGTTCACCTTGTCCCTCTTATACAATCCTCCTCATTTGGAAGTTGAAGGGTCCTATGTAATTTAAAATCTGACTCATTTTCCTTGCCCAGTTATCTTGAGGTGATTATAATTTGTTCCTTTGCCTACAATGTAAAAATTCAGGCAGGTCACTTATAGTAACAACAAGAAGGGGAAAAGTCAGATAATTTATTTTTCTACCATCCACTATTTGATCATAACAACTTATGACCAAGCTAATAATTTTACATAATTTGCATATGTAAAATTTACACGGAAACACCTGAAGAAACACAGAGCACTTTATGGACATAACTTTTATTAACATGATATCCCTGAGAGGCAGACTTGGTGTAAACATTATTCTGCTTTACAGGAAGAGAAACAGAAGCAGTTTAACATACAAGACATTTGGAACCATCTGTTTGCTAATACCCTTAGGCCTTTTCCACAGTACAAAAATAGATTAATACTAGCGATAATAATCCCCATTTTCCTTGACATTGCAACTCACTTCCAAAGCCGTCTCAGATCCTGAAGCCCTGCTTTAGACAGGGTTTTCTTGTACTTTCCTGCTTGCTTAGGCAGCATAATTTAAATACCATTTTCCCATAATTGTTAATGTTAGTTCTTTGTTTAGAGTTCCTTAATACCAGAACCCTAATTAATTGCTCATCCTAATAAATTTTAGAACAGTCTTATATCCTTACAACTACCTCAGATCTTAATCTAGCTGTGGGTGTCTAATAAAGTGAAATGTGAAAGTTAGTTATTCCAGGTCTTGGCCATCTGACCATGGTCATCTTTTCTGACCTCCTCGGAGTATCTTCACTAGATGGTAATTTCTGATGTTTCTCTCTCAAAGGAGCTGGTCTCCTAAAATTCATCTTTCCCTGGGCCAGGCTGCTGCGCTGTCATCAGGAAGCACAAACAGCGCACACGGCACACCTCAGGGTCCTGCCTCTAGCACTCCCCATCTGCTGAGCGGATCCTCTGCCTCTGTAGAGCTGTCACACATTCATGAGCTTTTCCTGCTTCAAGCTTTGGTGACCTTAAGAAGGTCTTTTGTCTTTGCTTTGATGTTTTCCCACTTTCACCCACCTAGCACCAATTTTACAACTAGTTTTGGAAAGTCTATCTCACTATAATTTATCTAGTTACTTTTCTTCCTTTGAATGCTTACCGTTTCCTGAAAAAATACTTTCCAGATTTCTCCCAGAGCAAGCTATGTTACAACTTATTTCTGGTGTAGTAACACTACTTAGCTTCCTAAATTTCTTTAAAACAGTTGCAGCCTGTTGTGATGATACACAACTTTAATCCTAGCACTGTGAAGACTGAGGCAGTCAGATCTCTGTGAGTTCAGGCCAGTATAATACCCATATCAAGTTCCAGGTCAGCCAATGCTACGTAGTGAGACCCTGTCTTTAAAAAATACTAAATGTTGCAACTATGTATTTGTGCTTTCTGTCCATGTATTATCTGTTTTCCAGGACAAGGGTAGGGACTGTTTTACTCGTATTATACAGGCCTTATCATAAGTCTATGAATATATGGGAAATAATTCAATGCCACCCAATTTGGAAAACCCATAATTACTTGTATGTTTAAATAGATACTTTTATTTGTATAGTTGAGTGAGTATATGTGTGTGTATAGATTGGTAGCTCCACCATCTTCCCTGTCATTTAGGGTAAAGTGTATTTTACCTACAGATGGGAATATGGCAGTGGTTCTGCTTGCAATCAGTATTGAGCACCCATAGGCTATATATAATATGTGTGTGGAGTGTTAGAAAAATAGACGACTCCTATTGGTAGCTTTAACTGCGTTTTCTGCCACCACATCCATCTAGTTTGCTCTTTTGGCTTCTAGTCCACAAGGGACAGAAGGGGAGGAGAGAAGAGAAAAATCAAACAAGATGCTATAAATGCAGTATATTCTATTACAGCCCTTGCAGAATCTACAAGAAACTAAGAAATCCAGTGTTCATAGAAGGCTTATATTGTTTCCCTGACTCACTCTCTGTCTGTGTGTTACTGAGGATTGAACCCAGGACCTTGTGCATACTCAGCAAGTGCTCTACCACTGAGCTATATCCCCAGCCCAGATTCTTGGAAAAAGATAGAACCAAGTTAGACTTTAAACTCTCTTTAAAAGATAAATGAAGGGGTTGGGGATTTAGCTCAGTGGTAGAGCGCTTGCCTAGCAAGCACAGGGCCCTGGGTTCAGTCCTCAGCTCCGGAAAATTTAAAAAAAAAAAAAAAAAGATAAATGAAGAGTATATACAGGTTTAAGTGAGCAAGATGGCCCAATTAATGAGTAGTCTCACAACTTCTTTGAAAAACTGAGATGGGTTTTCCAACTGAAGTGCACTGAATGACAGGATGAGTGAAGATATACGTAAGATCCACAGGATATACTACATATCCTCTCGAAGGGAACAGTACAGGCATGAGGGAAGACGTTATTACCATCAGCTCAGACCAAAATCTACTTTTCATCTTCAAATCACTGACATTGGACTTGGCTAGATTTGGGAAGCATAAGGAACAAACAATGGCAAAAGTCCTGAGTGGTGCTTCCTGAGCCAGCGGGCACAGACAGGAGAGGACGTTCCTTGGGAGCTTACTTGGGCATTGACTGTGACAGCAGCTTTTCTCGGGTATGGATCTCTTGGTGTTTGTTAAGGGCAGAGCTCTTACTAAAGCACTTGCCACAACTGCGGCACTCATAGGGTTTCTCTCCTGTGTGGGTTCTGTGATGTGCACATAAGTCAGAACTCTTACTGAAACTCTTACCACAGTCAGGACACACATGGGGTCTCTCTCCTGTGTGTGTCCTCCTGTGAGCATTGAAATGAGAACTGTTATTGAAGCTTTTCCCACACTTTTCACACTGGTAAGGCTTTTCTCCCGTGTGGGTTCTCTGGTGAATTATAAGGCTTGAGCTCTGATTGAAGCGTTTTCCACATTCACCACACTGATAAGGTTTTTCTCCTGTGTGGATTCTCCGATGGGTAATGAAATTGGAACTGTCACGGAAACCTTTGCCACAGTCAAGACACTTATACGGTTTTTCTCCAGTGTGGATTCTTCGGTGTCTGATGAGGCGTGCGCTCCGACTGAAGCTTTTCCCGCAGTCAGCACATTTATATGGATTCTCTACATGATGGGATCCCTGATGCAGGAGATGGGAGTTTGGGCCAAAGCTCTTGCCATGTCTGAGATATTTATAGGGTCTGTCTCCCAAGCTTGGTCTCTGATAAGTCAGGACTGTACTTATATTCTTCTCTGGGAATGCTGGTTTTCTTTTGTTCTCTCTTTGAAGCTTTTCCCACTGGCTTTCTGATGAACATCCATTCTTACTAGCTTTATCTTGATTAACATGATGGGGAATTTTCCTTTCAGACCTTGCAAGTAATGTCCTATGCAGCCGTACTTCCTCAGAAATATCTCGTTTAAGATTCTCTTCATTATAAAATCCAGCCTCAAAACCTAATACAAGAACACAATTTGAAAAGTCACTCATTTCTTAATTATATGTACCACAACAAAGCAAACCTGAGAGAAACAAGGATTACATTAGATGATTACAAGTAAATGGTCAGTGAGGTCCACATTTTTTATTATAAGTTCATTCTATTAAAAAAGGAGTGGGGTGGGGGCAAAATGGCTTAGTAGGTAAAGGTACTGGTGGCTCAGCCTGATGACCTGGGTTCAGTTCCTGGAACCCACACAGGGGTACAAGAGAACCAACTCCATGAATTGTCCTCTGACCTCCAAACATGTACCATGGGGTATGTGCTCCTAAATAAATAAATAAATAAAAGTAAAAAACATGGGAGGTGCTGGAGAGATGGTTTTGAAGTCAAGGGCATGCACTGCTTTTATAGAGGTTCAGTTCCCCCAATGTCAGGTGGGCTCATAACTCCAGCTCCAGGAAATCTGATGCCTCTGGCCTACTTGGGCACCTGTATTCACATGTGCATAGCCCACACATGGACAGACATAATTTCTTAAAGTATTTTAAAATCTTTTTAAATTGGGTATGGTTGTGTACACCTTTAATCCTAGCACTTGGGAGGAAGAGGCAGGCAGATCTCTGAGTTTGAAGCCAGCCTGGACTATAAAGCAAGTTCCAGGCCAGCCAGGGCTGCATAGTGAGACCCTGTGTCAAATAATAATAATAAAATAGTAAGGCTCTTGCCCCCAAATTACTATATTAGGATTATTAAAATTCCAGTGTTTCTCTACCTATCACATGCCTTTCATCTGCACAATCTACACAGGAGCTAGTAGTCTTTCAACCCCTTCTGAATACCCAGTACCTGCAGGGAAACTCAGAGCAGCAAGAAGTCACTAGGTTTTAAAGAAGACAATTTCAGTGTTTACAGAAAGACACTTTCCACACTGTCATTCTGCCACCTCTTGGTCATATTGTGGTCTTGTTCATTGCTAGTGATTAAACGGCTTAGAAGGAAATGCCCAGGAACCCTTCCTTGGAAATTTCTATAACCAGAAATAGTTTTGATAAGTCCCCTCCCCCTCACATTCCAATATACATTAGAAAGAACAAAACAAATAAAAACAAACAAAAAACAGGGAAGAAAAAACATGCAGCGGTTTTTAAAGAGAAAAGCTTCACTAGAAATTCTCTCCAAACCCTAAATGTTCCAAAAACATTGTAATGTAGCCCAACTAGGCAACTTTTTAACATCCTAAAAAGCAAATGCCAGCCTTTCAGCCTAGGCTGAGAACTGCACTTACTCACGTGTCTCAGGTTAACTCTGGATCCTGAATTCCCTGGAATACTGAGTGTGATACTGTATGTATTCCCTAGAAGCTTACACTTGTAAGGTGGTCCATAAAGTAAGAGATTTGCTGGACTAACTGAGATTTTTTTTGGTTTTTTTCGAGACAGGGCTTCTCTGTATAGCTTTGGAGCCTGTCCTGGAACTCGCTCTGTAGACGACCAGGCTGGCCTCGAACTCACAGAGATCCGCCTGCCTCTGCCTCCAGAGTGCTGGGATTAAAGGCGGGCACCACCACCGCCAGGCTGACTGAGATCTTAGAATCTTTAATATATGAAAGTGTATTGTGAACCTCCAAAAGGGTTATTTAATATTTCCCAAATTTAGAAGTCAACTTTTTTTGTAAAATATTGAAGTTCAATGCAACATCAGAATGCTGATCTATCTAAAGACTCAGGAAGTGAAAACTATTATTTATTGGATACCTGTTTTGTGCCTAGCACTGTGGTGGGGCTTCACTGGTACCTCAGTTACAGCAACCTTTTATGTAGTTTTCGTTTCATTTGCAATGTGAATGATTAACCCAGAGCCTGGGGCATGTTCAGGCAAGCACTCTACCACTAAACTACACCCCCAGCCCAAGGTCTTAATGCATATGCAAATTTAGGGGTTAAGTAACTTGCACCAAATCACTTGGCTAATATTGGAGATTAGCATACACATGACTAAACATGTATGACTCCAAAATTAAAACTCTTCTTCCTACAAGGAGGGAAACCATATTGGAATTTTTTTTTTCCCTTATACAGCAACTAAGATTCAGTCAGTTCCCACAGAAACCTGCAGATAACATTGTATCTGAAGGATTTGGAGACAGACACATCTCAGTGGAGCTCTTACAGAGAACCTGGATTTGGTTCCCAGCATCTACATTGGGCAGATCGCAATTGCCTGTTAACTCCAGTCCCAGTAGATACAACACACTCCTCTGGACACTGCACATGTGCTGCATATACATCCACTCAGGTCCACATACATACACATAAGATAAAAATATCTTTTTAAAAAAATGTATCTGAAGAAAAGGGTTATCAGGTTTCTACATAGCCCTGTAGTTGACAGACAAGCTAAAACTAGAAGAAAAACATAAGCATGATCTATAGAAATAAATTTCATTCTACAGAATAGATGACATGCTACTTGGGAAATGTTCCCAATTCAGATTAACTGCTGTGCAAACTGACTGGAAACCTAGTAGCATATGAAAGTGACAGCAAATCTACAAAGTTTGTAATCAAGTGATGCTGTAGTGTGCTGAAGGAAGCCACATTAATAATTTGCAGCTTTTCACTGAGCAACATGTTTTAATAGATAGGAAACACAGGGAAGAAAGGTAAGAACTCAGGAAAGCTAGGAATAGAGGTCAGCTCTCAATCTCATGGTTTTCTCCTAAGTCCTACAGCCTCCCTTTTGGTATTTATACCATAAGAACAGGAAGGGCAGGGAGGCACACACCTGTAATACCACCACTTAGGAAGTAGAGACAGGAGAATCAATAGTTTAAGGCCATCCTTGGCTATGCAGTGAGGTCAAGGCCAATCTCAGCTACATGAACCCTGTCTCAAAAAGTAAAAATAAAGAACCTTACCACTGGGGCTCTGGAATAAGACTGGGGCACGGGTTGTAACAGCCCCTGGGGGTATCTCAGGATCATCTTCGTCATCTGAATCTTCTTCTGTGTCCTCAGTTTGCTTCTCAGCTTCAGCCTCACTGGTTCCCTGGAGATAGCAAGAAGCTGTTTCTTTTTCCTGGTCATCATTAGGTGGGGCACCAACTCGGGCACTCACCAAAGCATCCATCTCTTCAAAGAAGGGGCAGGTTTCTGGTGCTTGGCCATTCTTGACTTTCCGGTAGCTGGTTTGTAGGCTTTTAAATTTGGTCCGACATTGCTCTGGGGTCCTAAGGAAGCCATATTCCCATAATCTCTCAGCAACTGCTCCATATAACTGGCTATTGCGGTGACAGTTCTGGAGGGCTTTGTAGAACTGAGTCTCACTAAGAATTGCAAGGTAAGTCTTAGTTTCTTCATAGCCCCAGTGTACACCTGCACCAGAAGAGAAATTTTAGCATCACTTAACCCAGAGCTTTAGAGCCTCAACTCTTCAGTCTTACTGCCTGCTTCAAGGAAAACCACTTAAGCTGGAGACATTAGCTCAGAGTGTACCTTAAGCATGAATGAGGCCTGGGGTTCAGTTTATAAGCAAAGAAGAGAGGGAGGGATGCCAACTAAGCTCAGGTTCCTAGATTTAAACGGTTCATGTTCCCCAAACTGTAGTGGTATTTGCTCTGCCCATGACCTTGAGCTATAGGGCCAGAAGGTGGTGGTGCTTCCTGCCATTGTACCTGACCTCTTAAAAGGAAAGGGAAAGTGGTCACATGGGTCCTTTTTTATTTTTTTAAATCCTGGGGTGATCAGACACTAGACGGCCTGGGAATTGAACCCAGGTCCTCTAGATCATCAGTCATTGCTCTTAACTGCGGAGCCACCTCTCTCCTTGCTGTTGAAGACTAGTTAGTTACAGTCTTCTCATATCTTAGCTAGAACAAATTAAGTACTAGAGTTAGAATCTTCAGGATAGGACAGCTATTGGAGTGATCTTGGTAATTTGCCATTTACCTATGATTTGGACATTTCTGGACATTCAGCATGTCTTTCTAGTTTGCATTGTTCTTGTTGGTTGTAGTTCCATTTTTGTTTATGTTATTTCCCTCTGTTTTTCCTGGACAATACTTGATAATCATTCTTATTGTATATAGTTTGCATTAAGTTCAGAACCTTCTTGTTTAGACAGAAAGGGGAAATGCTTTGGGTTACAGGGCTCGAAGGAGGCGGTGCTTCCTGCCGTTGTTGTACATGACCTCTTAGCAAACATATACCTGCATTATAGATGGTTTTGTTTCTGTGTCCTTTAGCAATTTCAGAGACTTTTATTAGTAACATTTAGCCATTTAAAAAAAAGCCTTTCCACGTGACTCAGTCATTACATACTGTGATGGTTAATCTTCATTATCAACTGGGCAATCTGTGAGGGTGTTTCCAGAAAGGTTCAGCCAAGGAGAGACCTACCTTGAATGTGGGTGACACCATCCCAGGGGTTGGGGCCCCACACTGAATTAAAAGGTAGAAAGGAGAAAGCAACTGAGGCCCCACATGCGTCACTCATCCCGCTTCCTGACTACAGATGCAGCATAGCCAGCCTCTTCCGCTCCCACTGCCACCCTGAGAGCAGCTCTCAACACCATGGCTTCCCCAGCATGAGGCCAAAACAAAGCCTTCCTTACCAAGCGCCATTGTCTGGTATTTGTCACAGTACCAAGAACAACTAGTATAGACAGACTAAGTGTGTGGGCAGAGTGCATTTCTCTCCCATTTCCTAATTTTTCTGGAATCTTGATCCCAACTAGAAAAATCACTGGTCAGGAAAAAAAGGTCTAAAATTGATGTTGGCCACAATGCATCATCCTTCTCTGATAAATTTTTCCACACTTATTTTCTTCCTATAGAATGATTTAATATTTGATAGTCCAAGTGTAAAATCCAATGTAAAGCTTCATGGCTTCAGAATCAATATTCAAACTAGTCTGGTTAATTTTGATGAGGTTTTTCTTTTGTTTTATTTTGAATTTACAGGTTTTTTAACAATAAAATTCATAAAATTTTAATTAAAAAAAAAAAGAAAGACTTACTCCAAAACTGCCTCTTTCAGAATCATATTGCTACCCAATTCTATCTTGGCCTACTGTATCTGGGAAGAGGACTGCGGAGGCCAGAAAAAGGAAAGAGGCAAGAACACATGCTGCACTGCAGTCCACGTTACAGCTTTAGGAAAGAAAGAACAGGGTGGTTCTAACTGTCGGAAGGAACCAAGGAAGGAGGGAAGGTCCACACAGTCCTCTCCCATCTGAGAACACTTCCTTCCATTATTCTCCACTTACTGGGAGCAGAGGAGAACAGGAAAGAACCAGAAGATGGAGGAAAAGTGGAGAGGCAGGAAAAGAGGAGAACAAAGATAAAGAAAAGCATTTTGCTTTAGCCATGATTTATCCATATTTTTAAAAATTCACTGTTTAAAAA
>CABHPP010144855.1:3991-31100 GCA_902168425.1 Peromyscus attwateri | reverse complement strand
TTGTGCCTTTCCTGGAACTCACTTGGTAGCCCGGGCTGGCCTCGAACTCACAGAGATCCGCCTGCCTCTGCCTCCCGAGTGCTGGGATTAAAGGCGTGCGCCACCACCGCCCGGCCCATTTCATCTAATTTGTCAAATTTGTTGACTTAAAGTTGTTAACAAATTTTCTTTGTTTACTATTTTAATGTCTATTGACTCTATAATTCCTCTCATTCCTAATAAGAGTAATTGGTTTATTTTTCTCTTAACCAGTCTTAGGTAATTTTATTATTTTCCTCAAGAAATTTTTTTTTCCATTTACTATTTTTTCCACTGTTTTCCCATTATTTCAGTGGAATTCTGTTCTCATCTCATCCCTTTTCTTCTGTTTACTTTTCCTTTAACATCTTATGTTTTCCTAGGTCCTTAAATTGAAACCTGAGGCCACTAACTTGAAATATCTTTTCCTCATCTTCTGTTGTTTTTATTTAATTTATTTATCATCAGAATGCATGCTATATATTATCTAAATACTTTCCAATTTGTTTAGAATAATTTTAATTAGAAGGTGACAATTTGGGTAAATATTTCATGTAGGTAGAGCCTTGTATGAATCCAAGTCTTTCACATCCCTGCTGCTTTCCCACACACGTGTTCTATCAGTTCTTGAAAACCTTCACTGTGCTTGTAGATTTGTCTATATTTATTTATGACACTTACCATCTTTGACAATCTTTGTGCATTATGAACCTTTGTTTTTCATTATATTAATGTTTATTATGTGTATAGACTCCTGATAACTCCTATTTTACTAAGTGTAACTTTTCATTTCTAATAATTTTGTTATGAAATATAATAATGATGTAGCCATTTAAGTTTTCATTTAAGCAAAGTTCATTAATTGTACATTTTTACATTCTTTTACTCTCAACCCATTCATGTTTATTTAAAGTTTTTTCTTATAAGAAGTATATCTTTATATATTGTTCTTTAATCCAACCTGAAAATTACTGCGTCTTTATCAGGATGTCATTTGCCTTTACATTTAATGTGATTATTGACACTGTTGGTGGCAACGTCATATCCTCATGTCTCATCCATTACTTTTTCTCTTTCCTCCCTTTTCCTGCCTTTCTTTAATTCAATATCTTATTATTCCACTCTATCCTTCTTTGTTTGCTTAATAACTAAATGGTATACTATTTCTTCCTTGGTTGATCTAAGATTCACATATTCAGGCAGTTAAAGTGTATGTTCAGGTATTGTAAAATTTCGCATAGGCGTAAATGATTAATCACATTAACAACCTCCTCACTTTTTCCTTTCTGATCTTTGTGCTGTTCTATTTGCCACCTGAAGACTTTTTCTACTCATCCATCACATGCACCATTTCCAAAGAAACACCTACTGTCTTAATCCCTCTTCCTCTGACGGCTACTCCTATATTCTCCTCTATATCACTGGTTTAAGGAAGTTTGGTTATAACCTGTAGAAGGGAAGTTTACCATCAGAAAGAACTGACCAGACACTCTTCAGGATGAAGTGTACATGTGGCGCAGAGGTCACAGAAGTCAAAGAAATAAGATGAGAAATGCTGCCAATGATGACTTGGGGAATAAGAAGAATACAAATAATGGCATTTACATCATGATATGGAGGTCCAAAGAATTAAATATAAACACTAGAAGAAAGAAATATTTCCTAGACCTTCAGTTACACAGTCTTTTGCATGGTCCATTTCAAGGTGTCATGAGCCTTCCCTTTCTGTTGCCAGTTGGTGCAAAACTACACTCTTTTCTACCACTAGGAGAGCCAAAATATTTTAATACTAAATTGAGAAAATAATTCCTCACTTAATTTTTTGTGGATATTCTTGCAAATAATTTGTGAGAACACAGAAATTTTAGATAGATTCACACACACAAAAATGAGTGACTATATGTAACCTGTCTGCAAATATTTAGAGCAGGGAATTTTGTCTATATCCTCAGAAATTTATAAAGTGACTTCTCATAAGTTATTAGTGAAGTTTAAAAAAAATAAACAACAACAAAAAGTAAATCGCAGAAAGAAGAATGGAAAATGTTTTCTAGACAGTATTTCTGTTTTCTATTGTGTTAGAAGCATAAAGGAGAAAGTGGAGATAAGTCAAGACACATTTTCATTTTACATAGAGAATAGCCAGCATGATGACAACATATTAATTAATATCATGATATTTAAAACTCACAGGAAGAAAATAAGTCAGTTCTGTTGGTTTGCAAACATTCACTTTCCCACAGAGCATGGCTTACTCTCAAATTAACCCTTTAATTCTCTTCTCTAAGAACCTCTCAGTACAAGAAAGCAAATGCTCATGGAAAGTCATCTACTAGGGTGCTTTAATGGTTGATATTACACATTAATTTCTAGTAAATATGAATACATGCATTATGCCCCAAGCCAGGATTCTCATTCTTTTGCTGATATTTCCTTGCTGTGTGACCTTGAGAAGTCACTGAAACTGCAAAATGAATGTGACAATGTAATTCCTACACAGTAAATTGCAAAGGCTATATACCACAGTGTTTGTGAAATTATTATCAAATGCAAAGGACTATGAAAATATTAAGTTTAATTTTTCCAATATAAATTAACATATCCTAAAGGGGAGCTGAAGGTTCATAAACAGACGAATAATTACTATGTGAAATAAGTTTATCAACAATGTACTGTACTTCGAGTGGGAATGAAATGAACTCCAGAATTTGTGATACTCTTAGAATGGCAGCTGGTAGGGCAGAGGGAGAGAAAGAATTTCAAAAGTCCAAATTTATACCATGCAACAGATCTATAATAAAAATAAAATATGAAAAATTAACTCAGTACCAGAAAGGACTGGGTCCAGCTGCTACTTTCAGATGGTAACCTATATAAGCCATGGGTAAGATGTTGGAATTGCCCATGCTATTCACCCATTTCTAGTAAGAGTGGGAAAGCGACATAAACCAGGAGAAAAGCACCCTCCTTAAGAAGTTTAATTTATTCCTGCTCTACAGAGTATGATGGGAGCTTGGCTGACAATGAACGCTTGCACAGAACATAGCAACTTTCACTACAGCCAAGCAGGAAATGGAACTGTTTCCCCCAGGGTTACAGTACTGCAATGAGAGGTCTGTATTTAAGTTAGACCCCTAGTGGATGCATTAGGCATAAAACTGTCACAGACTGAAAGTTTTCATGAATACCTAGGAACGAGGAAGATGCCCCTCTTAGAACAATGCCCCTCTTAGAATGATGCCCCTCTTAGAACAATGGCAGCAGGCCATATTCTTTGTACACCCAGAGAACTTCCATGAAACTCTCTGGATGGAGCATGTGATTTTTACACAGTTCACTTTAGAACTCCTTGCAGGATCAATATAAGGTATGTTTTTCTCAGTTCTCCCCACAAATTCCAGGGACTGTCCATTTGCTGTCTGACTCCTGTTGAAGCATAGTGTTCATGACTCAGAAGAACACATACGTTTATTCACTTATTCCTTGGCATGCTCTGTGTTCAGCATGCCAACTACTATCCTATGCATTTTGTATATGTTAGCTCATTTAATTATTCATCATTGAATTATCCCAGTGACATTCACTGAGTTCATACCAAGCTCTTATAATATATCAGACCTTATGCTTGCTCTAAACTAAACCTGCAAAGAACCCACAGTAAATTAGGTGGAGTAGACAGATAACACAGTGTTTTGTCATTATCTGTTTTAAAAACAGTGATTAATTATGCAGGGGAAATACCTAATTGGGGCAAAAGAATAAAATTCAGGAAGTTGGGGAGCACTGGAGGTATTAAGGAGAGCCAGCTGATAATGTCACCTGAAGCCTCAAAAATGAGCCAGGAAAATGGAATGAGGCTGTTAACTAATGCAGACACTTCAGGTGCAAGGGAGGGCAAAGCTCAAATGCACAGTAGAAGCTACAGCCAGGGTGCATAATGAAAGGGGAAAGATCGAGACAGTTTAAGAGAAGAGGTGAAGATGTGGACAAGGCTAAGTGAAGTCTTTGACCTGTGTAGACAATGCAAATTCACTGAAGAATTTTAACCAAGGGAATATGTGGCTCATGATTCTGTATTTCATCAAGTTGAGATGCTCTAGAAGTAATGGAAGTGGTGCATGATGAGAAATACACAACCAGTTAGGATATATACCTCTACCATTGGAACTGAGAACTTCAGCACAGTGTGTCCACATTGTAAGAGCAACAAATGACTGGAGAGGTCTTCTGTAATGTGCCCTAAGTATTGCATCAACTCTATCAAGGAATTCTCAATATACTGACCTCATTTAACTTTCAGTTTTTCCTCTTTACCATTTATTTTCGAGGGAACCATGGTTAGATCTATCTTTTGGAAGAAAGTAAAGGTAATTAGGAGAAGATTCCTTTCCTTAGCCTCGTTCTGGCCATCAACTGAGTGCGACTTACTGGACAAGCCTTGAGTTCCTCAACCATAAACGAAATGGATTGGAATAGATTGTGCTTGCGTTTTATTTGACTATCAAGGTTCTATGAAGCAACTTCTATTCTTGTTAACATTATTTTTAGTCTTTAAAGGGAAATGGAGATGCACCCAGAAGTATCATAATAGAGCTTCTCTCAGTGTTTGTGAGTTGTCAAGTAATATGAATATGTATGATAATTAAGCTCCACAGATCTGCAACATGAACACTGTAGATTTAAACACACATACGGTTCTCATACTAAATAGTACATAATGCATTTCTGTATATGCCAGAACACTGAACTAAGCAGAAGACAACTTATGTGCCAACATAGCAAGTTAAGTTTAGTTTTCTTAACTTTACAAGAAAGTTTGAATTTCCTATTTTTTTCCTTGAATAATTCTGATTGAATCTGCATTTTTGATGAAAATGAGAACTGGGTAAAGGCTCTAGTCAAGACAACAATTTTGAAAACCTGACTAAATTCCTGTTAGCATTTAAACTGTCAATCACATTAGCAGACACATTCTCTTAATGTGGTGGTCATTGCTAAAATGTCCTTGTGCTCCGGTCTATCCGATGTTATTATCACAAATCTCACTGCAGGCAGTAGAGGTAGAATGCACTGCGCTTTACTGAAACCTGATCACAACAGAAGGATTGCTTAGGTCAGTAATGGTTTTTCTTCACACTGAAGTGCAAGTAAGACCTTAAGTCATGTGATGTGGGCTCTTTTTTTTTTTTTTTTTTTTTTTTACTTTTATTGATTCTTTGCGGACTTACTTCACATCATACATTCCCATCCCACCTATCTTCCTGTCTCTTTGCATCACCCTCTGCCCTTGCAACCTCCCCCCAACTCCCGTTAGAAAAAAAAAATTTTAAAGAAAAACCGAAAAAGAAAAAGAATCTTATCATGAAAGCTGTAGTGTGGCCCATTTAGACACACAGTTTACCCTTTAGTGTGTTCATTTTTACTTACAAGTGTTCGCTACCATGAGTCATTGGTTTGGCTCCAGGCCTCTGTTTTCTGCCACACCACTGATAATGGGCCCTCACTGGGGCTCCTCTTGGATAGCCTGTTGTTGTCCTGTGTCATGGAGATCCTGCTGTTTTGGATCTGTAGGTTCATCCCCTTCACATGCAGCTGCATGGAGCAGGGGTTTCTGGGACTAATAAATACATTATCTCATTAAAGGAATAACTATTCTTCCTATATCCTACAGCTTTAGGTGCATTATCTCATTAAAGGAATAACTATTCTTCCTATATCCTACAGCTTTAGGTGCTTCAGTCTTCTTGAGGGATGGTCTCTTGGCCCAGATAATTGACAGGCCCAGAGGGATTAACTCTTGAAGAAGAAGGTAATAGTATAGAATGTTCTAGTCTTCGGAGCAGATCATAATATCATGTTCTATCCAGGGCCACAGGCATTTGATTCTGTTGACCAAGAGACCTAAGTAGTGGCGAAGCTGATGTTTACCTTTCTACTGTTATCAAAAGATGAGAAGCGGGGACCAAAGCCAAACAATGAGAGACAGGTCCAGCCTCAATAGCCTCAGTGGTGTGAATCCTTGTCTAGCTACCTAATATAACCCCTTCAAGAGTTAAGACACTAAAATCATTTAGATGGGCTAAAATCAGGGAACAATCTACTTCCACCATGAAAATCTGGAGATTTAATTCCAAACTGTTCACTGGAAAGGATTAATGTCTGGGGCTGGAGGTTCAGTCACACCCTCACATATAGCTTCCAGGTAGAGGTGATCATTAGGAGAGGAGAGAAAAGAAACCAGAGCTTCTTTTTGGCGTCCCTGGCCTCTAGCCCATACAGGACCAAAAATACTTCCTGTTGTTGGCCAGGGACAGGAATTAACCTGCTAATTCTCAGGGTCTCTGCTCTTAAAATGGCCTCACTTATTCTTATCTCCTGTTATCATCACTAGATATATCAAATAATGAATGAGATGGGAGGCTGGAGAGATGGATCAGTCATTAAGAGTAGTTCCTGCTCTTGCAGAGAACTGGATTTCAGTTCCAAGAACCCACGTCGAGTGGCTCGCAACTTCCTGTAACCCTAATGCCAGGGAATCTGATACTATCACCTAATCTCTACAGGCCCTGTATTCTCATGCACATATCCACAGACAGACAGACAGACACATAATTAAAAATTAAAAGTAAATTTTAAAAGAGTGACAAGGGAATGTGTGAGTATAAGTAAAGTGTATATACACTTAGCAGTAAAAACAGAACACAACACCCTAAGATCATGCATAAACCCTCAGGATCAGGTGCTATTGAGTCTAAGAGGATGAGCATCTATTTTTTTGAAGAAGTATTCAAATGGAATAACATTTCAGTGGAATCATCCCACTCCTCTGTGCTCTAAGTGGTTCTTTCACTGTGCTCTAGATCCTGCTACATTTGTTCTCTATGGGTTCCCAGTGCTGAGTCATGTAGTTGCAAAATATCCTAACCAGTGCTTTATATAAAGTTTAAAACAATGAGAAGAAATAAGAAGCAAAAACAGATGTCCTTTTAATAGAGTCATAAGATTATATTTTATATACATTTCTATCAATGTACTATTATAGTAGTTGAGCCAAATATAAATTAAGTAAATTTGTGATCATTGAGATATGAATTATAATAATCTGATGGTCAGTTAATATGTAGATGTGAATTTAATCTTAACAAAGGAAAGACACTCCTTTATTGTAATTAGGTCATTATAATACTCTATGTGAACCTCTGTGGTACTTTGAATGGAACTGGCCCCCATAAGCCTATAGGGAGTGGCACTATTAGGAAAGTGGCTTTGTTGGAGTAGGTAAGGCCTTGTTGGAGGAAATGCGTCACTGTGGGGGCAGGTTTTGAGGTCTCTCTTGCGCAAGCTTCACTCAGTGTGACATACAGACCATTTCCTGGTACCTTCTGATCAAGATGTAGCCAGGACCACGTCTGCCTGCATGCTGCCATGCTCCCTGCCATGATGATGATGGACTGAACCTCTGAAACTGTAAGCCGCCCCCTCAATTAAATGTTTTCCTTTATGAGAGCTGTTGTGGTCATGTTGTCTCTTCACAGCAATGGAAATCCTAACTAAGACAACTTCTAAGGTCATTATAAGTACTGTTTATTTACATATTTGGAGAAATATCAAGTCCCTTGCTCTTTGTCTTTACTGAGACTTCTGGGAATGAAACCAGGAACTAGATAGATTTAGGAGTAGGGAACAGTTATCGCTTTTACCTGTATCAAGCCCTGGCTTTCCAGTACAATGTTGATGTCCAACATGTGAGACAGGAACACACTTTGGAAGCTCTGAAAGCTGTCTTAGGGTGGTTGACTCAATATCTTATATCTTAATATTAATAGATATTTCAAATTTAATATATCAATGCCTGATCTTTCCCTCTCCCTGTCTCCAAACCTATTGTATTCATAGTTTTGTTCCTTTCAATTATAGGGAGCAAAACCTTGGAGTCAGTCCCATTTGTCTCTTACACTTAAAGAACTCATCAAGAATCCTCCCTATGCTAATTCCCTGCCAGGTTCCACCCTCCTGAATGCTTAAGAGAAGTTCCTTGTCTGTGTATCCTGAATATTGGGCGTTAACAGATTAGAAGCAAGATTGTAAAACATCAATAGAGAACTTCTGCCCTCCGGGGTCCTCCCATTGTGCTGTAAGCCCGTATTTAAGATCTCTTCCCCCCTTCAATAAATGACATTCGGCATTTAAAATTAATATATATATTATAATATATATTATAATATATACTATATATTATATATAATAATAAATATATATAAAATAAATATATATTTATATAATTGAATGAATACTGCGAATGTAATCTATGAATACCACAAATATGATTAATATCATGAGTGTAATTAATGAATATCATGAGTGTAATTTAAAAAAATAAAAAATTAAATTAAATTAAATTAAATTAAATTTAAAAAAAAAGAACTCATCAAGAAACCTTATAGAATTAACTGTTCAAACATCTCAATCCTGACTATGTCTTACTCTTGAGTGCTGCCCATATGAGTCACTATCATCAGTAGCCTGGAATACTGAACTTGCCTCCAAACAGTTCTGGTGGCCCCACCCTCTGTCGGCACAGCGCTAATGCCTTAACAATCTGAATAACTCCCTTGATCCAAACTTGTATTGGCTCCCCTTTCCACTGAGAGTCAAAACCCAAGCCCTTACTATGACACATGGACTCCATCTGGTCTACCAGTCTGTATCACTTACTTTCCTGTTGCTGTGATAAAATACCCTGACCAAAAGCAACTTAGGGGAGACAGAGTTTTCTTTGGCTTATGATTTAGAGGGATTGAGTCCATGGCGGCAAGAAAGGCAAAGCAATAGTCAGGGGAAGCATAGTGGGAGAAGCAGGAAGCTGACTGGTCTCATTTTCACTCTCACACAAGAAGTAGGGATTGGGGGAGGGTACAGGAATCAGGTTAAGACTATAAGCCCTCATAGTCTGCCCCCAATGACATACATCCTCTAGCGAGGTTTCATCTCCTAAAGGTTCCATAATCTTCCCAAATAGTACCATCAGTTAGGGATCAAGTGTTTTAATACATGAGCCTATGGGGAACATTTGTCATCCAAACCACCACATTGTGGAGGTTAACCATAACTGTCAACTTGACTAGGTTAAGAGAGACTTTAGGGGTTAGTAAAACACACCTTTGTGTGTCTATGAGGGGGTTTCCAGAGATGATTGCATGTGGGGTATAACTGAGAAGACCCAGCCAGGATATGGACAGCACCATTCAGGAGATTGAGGGCCAGAGGAACAAGGGAAGAAGTGGGACATCATCCAGTGCTTGCAAGTTCAATTCTTCCTGAGCAGGTGTGGCTATTGCTGTCACTATCAATTCTGAACATCAGACTACAGCTTACAGACTCTTGACATGGGTTCTTGTTTAGAATCCTCTATCTTCTTGAACTACACAGCTATTGTTTCATTAACTCTCTGGCACACTGATAGACTCTAAATATGTATGCTAGTTAATGAATCTCCTTTTATAATGATATATATGTGTCATACCACATGTATTATATACCATACAATATAATATAATTTGTAACACATGATATAGAACATATGATACCCATATAATATATAGCATATGATGTATATTAATATGTAATAGACTATGAGCTATGCAATAGTGTATAATATTATATATTTAAGTAATTACAAACATGTTATATATTAATATAACATATATGTTCCAATGGCTCTGTTCCTTTATAGAACCATGACTAAACATACACCATCACCTCTTTTATTTTACTCCTCTGGCTCTTCCTTTGATGACCCTACTCCAAGAACCTTTAATTCTTGGCTTTCCTTGGTCAGACCCTCCCCACCCCCCCCCCCCCCACACACACACACAAGCCTGTTCTCCACAGAGACTTTCTGCTGTGGAATATTAATTTACACTGAATAAATATATGTCACTATGATTAGTTTAATAAAGAAGCTGACTGGACAATACCTGAACAGAATAAAGTTAGGCAGGAGAATCACACTAGAAGGATGCTGGGAGGAAGAAGGACAGACTCTAGAGTTGCCAGCAGACACAGAGGGAGCAGGAGATGAATGTGCCATGCTAATAAAGGTACCACCATGTGGCAGAGCATAAATAAGGAATATGGGTTAACTTAAAATATAAGAGCTAGTTAATAATAAGCCTGAGCTATTGGCCGAGTATTTGTAATTAATATAAGCCTCAGTGTTGGTTATTTGGGAAATGGCTGCCAAGACAGAAAACTTCTGCCTAAAATGGTGCCCAACAAGGAGCCACATACATACACATAAAGCCTGAAAAAGCTTAAAAAAGGATTCTAAACACACAAAAACAGAGGCTTCTTGGTAACTGTCTTTTCTTGGGTAGGCTCTGTTTGCTAGAGGCAAGCAGAGCCATGGCTCCTTTAAGAGATGGCTTCCTGGCTCAGTGTGAACATCAAAAAACAGCTCAACTCTTTAAAGAACCTAACACTTAAATGGGGTTTATGAGCAGTAGACAGCTCACTACTCAGTGGCAACATGGACTCAAAAACTCCCCAAAGTTGGGGTGGTAAACATGGCTCCTGCCAGTACCTCCACCAGGAAGCTAGGCTCTCAAGGAACCAAGTAAGATAGAGCTAGTCACCAAAGCAGAGACATGCTGCTTAGCAATTTAAAAGCTCATGTGGTTAGAAAAAAGATTACAAATACACAGTAAAGACAGATTCAGAAAGAAAAAAAAAAACTCAAAATGGGTTACAGTGTGTTTAAAATATACAAAGACTTGGGAGAGAAAAGGAAAGGAAATAGACAGTCATAAAAAGGAAAAATATAGTTTTAAAATAATAAAATACAGTCCTTAAGAAGGGAGTAAAGTAATATAAAAGAAAAAAGTCACATAAAGATAGGAAATACACAGAGAGTCTGGATCCTGTATGCTATTGTGTTGTCTTTAAATTTTTTGACTGCTAAGAGACACTGGATTATGAAAACTGCTAGATTCAACCAACCTACACATTTTAAAAATATCTTGACTTCAAACTTTAAGTCAAAGATATGTTAATTTGGGGGAGGAGTTGTGTTTTTATTTCCATAGGAAATGAGAAGCCGTGGATTCATTCCAGGCTAAAGAAGATCAGGTTTTATTGAGGAAGAACCCTCAAAATCCTGGCTACAAACTTAAAGAAATAAACATAATAAAACTACAAGACACATGATGTATATTTTACCTGCTCAAACACATAACAAAAAATCATCTTTGGCTGACTTATGTGCAATGCACAGTCTATACTTGTATTAATACAAATATGTATGTTACGTTTAAAAATTTATGTATTTTCAGAGCAAGAGGACCAGACACCAATAAAAATGGATGGCCCAGGTGATCCAGCATCCAAAACAGCTTCAAGGCTACTGACTGAGATAATCCAGCCTCAGAGAATACTCCAGCCAAGACTTAACAATTATCCTGATTTTCTCAAGGTTTCAGCACTCCCAATAGGAAGTAGTCTAGAGAACTATACCCAAAAGTAGTTTATAGAGAACTGTGCCCACATTCCAAAAGATGGATTATATATGTTTATTATCATTTAAAGGGGCTTGGTTACAAGTTGTTATTGGTCATAGTCCAAAAAAAAAAAAAAAGCTAAACAAAAGACTTAAGTTCCAAAATCTCTTTCTAAAGAAAAAAAGGGGATATAATATAGAAATGATAGGATAAAAGTATAGATTATTAAATCTACTTTTAAACCAAAAAAGCAACTACTCATCTTAAATATTTTAAATTGGTATGGAGTTTTGTATATTGATACAAATTTGAGGTTATTTTTGCTATGCTGCATATATGTTTCTATTCTTGTTTAAGATATTTTTGTATATTGATACAAATTTACAGGTTTTTTTTAAAAAACCTACTATATCTACATTTCTACTCTTGTTTGGAGTATTGTGCTTATACAACTCATTTAAAAATATAATATATAATTAAGAAATACAGGTTAGTAGTTAGTAATCTCTAATAGTCAAACTTATAGTCATGTTAGGTATGTTTTCAAGTCATAAACAGATATATTTAAATAGATAAATGGTCTTCAAATACTTCAAAGACCTACAGAATATGCCACTTAATATGTTTAATAACCTAAGACTTTTCATGACAGTGAGACACATCTGCTCCTGGCAGTACCAAATTACTGCAGAGGAGATGATGAGAATCAAAAGAATTCCACATGGAATTTGTTTTCTTTATGGCAAAAACTAGCTACATGGGCAAAGAAACTGCCTTTGCCTCAATTGCTGACAGATACCATCCAAACTGGACCAGCAGGATGAAAAAGGAAGTAACTACCAAACTTTGCCAAAACAAGGAAGGACAGTCCTTCAAAAGTCCCTGCTTCACAGAAATGTCAGTCAGATATACCAGGCCTATAGGCCATAGTTGGATGTCCCAACATCACAGAAGAACCTAGGGTGACTGTCCAGGTAGCTTGATGTCCCTGTCATTAGGTGGCATTTCATCCTTCTAGGGTCTTTGATGGAGTTAAAGACTAGATAGTTTTCCTTAGTTATGGTAAAAGGTAAATCAGGTACAAAACTTTGGACTTACAAAGATAAGATAGATAATAAAGTATTTTCTCTAATTTTGCCAAATACAAATAGTCTGGATATTGTAACTATAATTCTTATTTGATAACTGTTTTTGTTGTGTATAATTTTACTATGTTAAAGTTAAAACCTTCCTTTTTTATTTAGCTAAAAAGAGGGAAATGCTGTGGAATACTCCTTTACACTGTGTGAATATATGTCACTGTGATTGGTTTAGTAAAGAAGCTGACTTGCCAATAGCTGAGCAGAATAAGGTTAGGCAGGAGAGCCAGACTAGGAGAATACTAGGAGGAAGAAGGGCAGGGTCAGTAGTCTCCAGCAGACGAAGAAGGAGCAGGAGATGAATGTACCACACTAATAAAGGTACTGTCATAAACAAGGAATACGGATTAATTTAAAATGTAAGAGCTAGTTAGTAATAAACCTGAGCTATTGGCTGATCATTTATAATTAATTTAAATCTCAGTGTTGGCTATTTGGGAAATGGCTGCCAGGACAGTAAACTTCCACCTACAACTTTCTGCCACCTTCTTTCCCAAGGTGTCTGCTAGGCTTGCTGCTTGACCTCACTTTAATGACATGATTTGGCTACCTCATTAATACTACAGTGTGATACCACTGAAAGGACCAAGCAGATGCCATAACAGGCTGCTCAGTCTTCTCTCAGAGATCAGGCCTCAATTTCAGTTTCCTGAGACTGAGCAAGCAGTCTCTGGAAGGGCTGTGAACAAAAGACATAGTCCTTGTAGTAGCTCCCTTTCTGCACCTACTCTGACTGCTCAAAGTTCAGCCAGATGTTTACTGTCTGGGGCCCCTCACCAACTTAGAGTTATGTGCATGAATCAAGGACAGAGCCTGGACCACTGAGCCAGCCCTCACAGTCAGTACATGCTTGGCCAGCCAGACCCCATGGCGGCTCAAGGACAAAGCCTGGGACTTGTGCTGGACTGTCCCCAAAGTGGTAATTGTAACCCCCAACCAGTAAATTCAAAGGTTACGTACCCTCACCCAATTAAAAGAGAACAGAGACAAAAATAAACCAATCCGAGTTGTACCCGTGCAAAACCTCCCAACCCCCCTGAAGGGCTTAAAAAGCTAGCCTCACAAAGAAAGAGCAACTCCTCCCTGCCTCACTGTATTGGGTGTAGGAATGAGTTCCTTGTCTAGATTTGTATCTATAGAATAAACCTTGCTGTTGCATTCTGGACATCCAAGGTCTTCAGTGTCTTTGGGTCACAATCTGGGCATAACAACTACCACTGCCAAACCTGCACCACCAACCTCTAATCTGTCTACCTCTGTTCATTATATTTTTTCTTATGTGGTACAGAATACATGTCTTTATATTTGTATGTATGATGCATTGTCTGCTGCTTGAGCTAGACTACAAGCTCATGAGGGTGTAGCTTATTATCTGTGTTGTTCTTCAGTGTACCCTAAAAGCCCAGAGCAGTGCCTGTCACATAACAGCAGGTGTATCACATTTGCAAGAGAATTAAATAATCAAATCTATAACCAAAGGCTTCAATGCCTGTATTTTGTGAAAGTGTGTGTGTCGGGGGAGGGGGTATATAAAATGGGTGTTCAAAAGTGGTAGTGTTACATAGTCAATGCCTTGGTTGGTCTCTAGCATTGTAATCAATAGTATCTTTAGAAATTGCCATTTCCATAACATATTCAGTGTAATAGGAAGAGCTACCCCACTGCACTGACTAATTTTTTCCTTAGATGATTTCTTTAGAGATCCGTAATGATTCCTCTTGAATGACTAGCGATTTGGTCATTTGTCTTACGGTTTAGATGCTCACAAGCCTCTTGAAATGCACAGGCACTGGGGAGGCAACACATTTAGGCACATTTGTTCCTTATGCTTTCTACTGTCAGAGAAGTCCAACTTCCTATAAGAAGGAGAGATGGGGAGAAGGAATAAGGATAGTATTTGATGAAAACAATACCATAAAGTGTAGAAATACAGATCCAAAATCCAAGATGCTACCCAGAGAAGATTAACCTCTCTGAGAGATTCTACTCATCCATTTACGTATTTACTCACTCCTTAAATATCTCTCACAGGCTTGCTCATTACTCACTCCTCCAGGAGTGTAAGAAATACACAGATCCAATGACCATGAGTGCTGCAGCCTAAGATGATTTGGTCATGCATATAGACACATGTCTGTTCCAAGAGGTTCAGTAGGCACATTGCATCAGAGGAAGAAGACATAAGGGTGAGCTTCAAAGAAATACACTGATCTCACAATTATAAATCAAGCCTTTATTTCATAGTATAGTCTCCAGGAACCATGAGGTTTTCTGTTACATGTAGACATAATCAGAGACAGTACTAAATGGAGTTCAGAACTTCCTGGGTTTATACTGTTATTCAAAGATCTTGCACCAAAAGCAAAAGCCTCTTCAGATGCCTGACTTACTAACCTGGATTCCTCTAGAGTTCACCTTATCACTGCTCTTGTTTATATGTATATTTTTTCAATGCTCAAGTGACAAACAGGAATCAGGAACTCACTACTCCTTTTCAAACTCTCAGAGTACAGTTTGTACCTACTTCTCACCTTGCTCTGTAAAAAATTCAGAATGAATTAGAGTTTTTTGGTAAGCCCATGACCCTTGATTTTTGATAGGATTCTGTCCCAATAAATAATTTATCAGTAAGTCAAAACACACTTAACGCACTTACTGAGTGTTTTCATCTCTTTTCCTGCTGCTGTGAGAACACGCCCTGACCAAAGCAGCTTAAGGGAGAAAGGGCTTCTGCTGGTTCGCAGTTCTAAGGGAGAGTCTACCCTGGTGGAAAAGTCAAGGCAGCAAGAGTTTTAAGTGGCTGGTGACATGACATCTACAACCAGGAAACAGAAAAAAAATGAACACATGCTAGTGCATTTTCTTCATTTCACACCCTCCATTTTAGACAAACCCAGGAAATGGTCCCACCCACAATTAGGAAGGGTCTTCCCACATCAATTAGCATATCACTTCGTGTAATCAAGGTAATTAATCCCCCATAGGCATGCCCAGAGGCCCATTTCCTAAGTGGTTATGTATTCTGTCAGGTTGATAATCAATGCTAACCATCACACCTACCGAATGCCATACTTGGGCAACACAGTACACAAAACATTTGTTGTTTATCTTCTTAGTAGTGTGTAAGTGGGAGTGTCAACTCACTGCCGCTGCCCAGCATCTGTAGAGTTGTATGCTGTGTATCCATAGCCAGGCAGAAGACCAGAGATCAAAACCTTAAGTCAGATTTATGCTGACTGTGTTTCACTGTTATACCACAGTGAAATTGAAAACCCTAAGTCTAGACACGGTAAGTGGAGGACCATCTACATAAATGTATATGGCAGCAAATGACCTGTCCCAAAACATGCCAGAGTAGGTTGGGTAACAATAACAAGAATCTTGTCTTCGTGGACATTGAGATAAAACAGGAAATGATGAAAGTGAATAACTTACATATGTCATTGGTGTATTTGAAGATAATGAGTACTGAAGGGAAAGAAAGGATGGAGGGAGAACAAAGCACTGTTGGACATCGCCTCTGTCAGCCAGTTCAGTGTTCAGAAACTTACTGAATCATCTTCTGAAGATATGTGTTTTTGCAGAACATTATCTGCTGTGTTCATGCCATCAGACAGTGTGCACAGAGCTGGGGTATGTGGAGAGGGAGTCTGGGAAGGTAAGAGGAAATGGAGGTTCACTTTACAATTTACAAATCTATCAGTTCTTGTATGTATTCCCTGTCATAAAACACTAGGAAAGCCAGCTGTGGCTGTACACCCAGGATCTGAACAAGATCAAACCAGTCAAAACCCAGCATGGGTAGGAGAGGGGCTAATGAAGCCCTACTCCTAGCTGAGGAGCTATTGATGGCTGTTGGGAGTCAGTTTTCTTCAGAGATGTGGCTCCTGAATGACTATCTACTTTCTAGTAGATTGTCCTATACCCAGGCACATATAGGCAGCATTAAGTGGACTGGGAGTTGGGGGGTGGCTGTGGGGACACACACACACACACACACACACACACACACACACACACACATACGAGAGAGAGAGAGAGAGAGAGAGAGAGAGAGACAGAGAGAGAGAGAGAGACAGAGAGAGACAGAGAAAGACAGAGAGAGACAGAGAGAGAGAGAGAGAGAGACAGAGAGAAAGACAGAGAAAGACAGAGAGAGACAGAGAGACAGAGACAGAGACAGAGAGAAAGACAGAGAGAGAGAAAGAGAGAATGAAGTTGGAAGAAAGTAGTGGAGGGGATGGGGAGGAACTGAGGAATTAGAAGGGGAAGGAATGAGGAGTGGACTTAATCAAACACATTGTACACATGTATGAAATTCACAATTAAAAAGTATGGGGGTGAAGGTGCCCAAGTCCACAGGAGCTAATAAAGCAAAGCAGCAGAGTCAAGATTCCTTCCTGGGCTTGGTGAAGTCCCCTTTTCTGTACCATGTTGTGTTCTTGGGAGTGTTCCTGTCATTTCATCCTTCCAACAGTAAGTGAACTGAGCACAAAGAATAATGGAGAGGAAATGACCTTTACGGCATTAGCATGAATGTCTAATTACTTTGAAAGAAGTTTGGTCAGAGCTCAGTTTGATCCTCAACCAGGGCCACAGTGGTTGCAATTTCTGTCAGCAGTTTTCACCACCACCACTACCACCACCACCACCACCACCACCACCACCACCACCACCACCACCACCACCTTCAATGTTCTGTCAATGGTGACATTGTTGTTGGCCTTTAGCTGTCCGCCTATCTCCCACTAGGCTTTCAGTTAAAGAAATATTGTAAATGCATCCTTCTTTGAGAGCTTTCTAAACATGATCTGTATTTATAGTCAGTGTGTGTTTATCAATCGTATTCCATCTCCTCAGTAGCGAGGTGAGGGAAAGCTTTAATCATGACCCCTATGGCTTCTCTCTAACATCCTTTGCTTTATTAACACAAGGACAAAGAGTGCGTCCGCTTCCCTCCAGCAGCCTGTGGCAAATAAGTGATTATTTCATCGTGGGTGAAAACCACTGATGATGAAATAACTACCAGTGCTCCCATGGGGTTATCTGTGATGCTGTGGCGGGTGATGAGGAGGGTGGAGTAGGTAGGGGACAGTCTTTGACTCAGAGCCTGAAGGAGCATCACCATTCCTGGCTCTAGGAAGAACAAAAACATATCACTTACTGAGCTTACAGGCTGTGGTGAATGTTTCAAGATACACAGGATGTTCTTGCTGATAGAAACAGGTTATTGTCTTTAAAGTATGGGAAAGAAGAGCACTCTGACTAACTCACATTAGAATGAGCATTTCAAGAAGGTAAACCTGTTCTTAAGTGCTGGATTAAAAGCCTTAGACCTGATGGCCTTTTAGCAGGAGAGGAAAAAAAAACACCCAAGTTCTCTGACATCCTCTGTTGGCATGACAACAGAGAGACTAGGCACCCCTAGGCTGGATAAAGAACCAGATGCTGGCAGCTCAGCATCTTTCCTTCTGAGATCCCGGGAGAGAGTTCCAGAGCATACACAGCTCTGTGGGTGGCTCCCTGGAGGCCCTACATCCCTGCTGTGTTCTTCCTCAGCACAGTCAGCCTGGCTCCATCAGGATGCTCTCCTGCAGGCTCATTTCCTTCAGACTCACCCGCTGTGACAGCTACCCTGAATGTTCATCACAAAGTACCAGGCCCGGGGGTGCCTCAAACAACAGAAATGTATTGTCTCACGGTTCTGAAGGTCAGAGTCTAAAGGCAAATGTCAGCAGACTGCTTCCTTCCTAGGGCTATGAGAAAGATAAGTTTCAGGCCTCCAGGCTCTCCTTTGCTTTGTAGATAGCTGACTTCTTGTTAGGGCTTTACTTTACAAAGCTTCCATTTTCTGTCTATCTCTGTACTCAATTTCCTCCCTTCCTATAAGGACATCATTCTTATTGGATTTTAAGCCCCACTGTAGTGTAGATTAGAATGTCAATTGTCTGGTTTATTTGAAGGGACACAGTTCAACCCATGATAGCTGTTGAGTCAGACTTGGTAATGATTTCTTCATACTTCACTCCATCCTTTTCACTGGTTGATATGGAGACTATGCATGGGGTACACCTGTAACAAAAGCACCAGGCTCAGGAAGCCCAGGAAAGTCAAGTAGATTCATTTTTCCAAGTAGTGAACGACACATAGAGAATGGTGAGATAGGGCAGGCATGGTTAGGAACACTGATACATTTCTTTTCCCTTTGTTCTTGTAAAGAAAAATCACTAAACAGATCTTTGCAGAAAAGAAAAAATTCTTCGAGGTTCAAGATGGCCTTGGATGTGCAAGACAGGTGGTGTAACCCACTTGGATGGGTCTGAGACTGTAAAGGATACAACTCACAGAAAGAGCAAATGGTATTTTGGTATTATGGAATCATTGCTCACGGCCTCCACAAGTCTACATTTGTACTTCAAGAGGCTTACAAAAGAGAAAGGATCATACAGTGAGGAGTTTTTGAGACCATGAGCCACAGATGCATGTAGTGGGTAGCTGTTCCAGCTTTGACCTTGAAACACTGCCCCTAGAGTGACAGCAGGTAACTGGTACACCTGCCTATGACCTGCCCCTGGGGCGTGGCTGAGAGGGAGCCCCTTAAGACTCGAGGTGCATAGGTGTTTGGCCCTCCTGGATACCTCATGGTCCTGGAAGCTGGATGGGACACCAAGCCAGAGTTCCCCGCTGGATGGTATCTCATTTCTCCTGGATCCTGTAACCAACCCCTATTGGCTGTAAGTTATCCCAGAAATAAACCAGAAAAATTACACAGAATTGCCTCGTTATTTACAGTAACAAATACAAGTTACCCCAGGCTCAAGTAAACCACCCAATCTGAGTCAATGTCCCTCTTTGCTGTCAGTGTGACCTTAAGCACTTAAGTTCTCAGAACTTTGCTTTCCTTATTGTTAAATGATAAATAGACAGACATGACTTTCATGTTCATAGTAAGGACACGAATTTTACAATGTAAAAGATATTGATGATGGCACTTAGTAGACATTTTGTGCACTACCCATTGATAATGTTACTGTTCACATGAAATGACTAAGAGGGTTGTCATTGTGATAGACGGGTAATTTAGGTTAGTGGTTTACAACTTTAGCTACACTTAAGAATCACAGGAAATTTTAGCAATCTAAAGCTTTTGATAGCCTATGCTATCCAATAAGAATATCTGGAAGATTCCAGTGTGAAGTCTATGTCGAGAGCCACTGATTTGGATTAAGCATCCCAGTGCAAACTATACTGTAACCTAATAAAATAGCTACTCAAGTCACTCAGATATCCAAAAGCATATATCAATACATGCATGCGTACATGCACACATGCATCCCTACGTAAATATATGCATTTATAAAAGGATGCTTCCGTGATATTTCAAGCTATTTAAATCACCTTTAGAAGGCAGCTGAAAGAAAACTCCCATTTATCACACTCAGTAGGATAGATCTACTTTGGCTGCCAAGCAATTCTTGGATTTTAGAAATTAGGAAGCTTCGTGTCTAAGTGCTTAGTGAGTTGATGTAAATTATCCTCTATACTGGTATCAGTAAATACATCAGTAAATTCGGAAGTTCTGGTACTTTCCAAGCCTTAACACTCTAGTGGTCAGAGGCCTGGATGTCTTTTATTTCTGCTCAGGTTTATTCAGCATACTTTCTTCCTGACTGAACTTCTGTTCTTCTTCTATCAAGGATACCCTAAATTACCCTGCTACCACAATGGTAACACTTAGTGATTTTATATTAACAATAGCAGTATTGATGGGCAGTACACCAAATGTCTATAAAGTGGTACCATTAATTTTTTTTTTACATTGTAACTCACTTTTTCTGAAATAATTCATAGCCACTTTAAACAATATGAATTTATATAAAGAAATGAAAGTATTAATCTGGAAATGAACTAATATTCTCATATCCTGGATATCAGTTGCTTACCAAGCAACTCATATATAGAAAAGAGTTAGGGATGGTCAATTAAATAGAGTCAAGATTTGGGTTCACTGGAGACCTCTTCAGTATCTTCTCCATAACATACCTCAGCCCTGAGCCTCTTCGGGACTATCCACTCATTCTGATGGAGAAGACTCGGTGATTCTGACTAACCATAGGAGACTATGGAACTGATCATATGGTAAGATCAGAAAAGAATGTGATAGAAAGCCCGTCTGCAGATACTTATCTACTGTTAGACATGGATTGATAACCCCTACGAGAATTCCTTCGGGCTAGAGATTGAAGACCTGAGCACATATTCAAAGGTATTTCTTGGGTGGAGTTAACACAGACACACCATCATTACTTGGTTCTTTGAATGTTATTAACTGGCCAATTGCTAACACTGCAAAATCATTAGAAAACATGGGCAAGGGGTTATTAGATGTGATGGATTGCGCCACTGGTTTTTAAAACAAGAGGAAAATGCCATTCAGTATGCAGTGCAGTGAGCTTGGAGCTGTGTCCCACTGCCTACTGATGCAACAAACTTGAGCAAGAAGTTCCACCAGGCACTGTTAAAAGGCATATGGGTTGTGTGCATTGTCCATGTCAGTCTTGGACAGGCTGGAGACTAGTAAACAAACTATTTGCCTAGAAAATGCAACAGCAAAAGGGATGTCCAACTTCCAACTGCTAAAGGTTGGTCCCCTCTCTTACACAAGGGTGAGCTGCTGGATACCAGGGCTGGCAACACAAGAGATTGCGGTGTTCTCCATGGCTGAGAAGCCTTCCAATACTTACCATGTCACATTTAAGTTCTCATCTTGCTATGAATGACCTGCTTTCCAAGGTACCTGCTGGCTTTTCTGGCTTCCATTCTCAGAAACTGAACTTTTTTTTTTTTTTTTACCAAGGCAGATTCTTTCCCTGATCTTGGCCTCTCTTCTGCTCGTGGAGCTTCAGTTCATCCTTGAAGACACAGTTTGGACATCACTTCTTTCAGAGAATTATTTCCTGACTCTTGTTGATCTGGGCCAGGAGAGGGCTTCCTCCTATAAATCCTGGTATCTGTCTCCCATTATCACAGCTATGAATAGTAATGTGTCTCCTTCTCCTCTTAGTCTATGAAGGTTCTTCAAAAAGGATTATTATGCATTCATCTTTGTGCTCTATGGCTTAAAACCATGACTAAATGGCTGGGAGTGGTGTACATGCCTGTAATCTCAACACCTGGGAGGCTGAGGCAGGAGGATTGCTGCCAGTTTTTATCCAACCTTGGTTATATGTGAGTTTGAAACCAGTCTGGGATACAAAGTGAGACTCTAACTCAAAACACAAATGAAAGAAAAGATGGTGATGAATGAATTACTAGATGGATGGACAGATGAATGAAAAAAAGAATGATGGCTGGGATGGAAGGTGAACAGTTGGATTAACAGCTGCATCACGCAGTTCTTGAAAGTGCTTTGTTGTGGTGGTGGTATTGCATGTCTGTAGCCATGGAAACAAAGAAGTAAGTCTCATACTCAGGTCATCTCACAGCAAGTTCCATTTCTCTTCCATGGTAAGTGGAAAGGAGATGACTATGGACCCGAGGTTAAATTCAGTAGACCTCCCTCTGGAACCACACAAAGGCTAAAGGATTTGTCAGAGTATGAGGAAGATGACAAGGGGATGGAAAATAGAGATAATAAGCAATGCCAACAAAGTTTTGGAAGATGGGCAAGGAAAACACCAGGGGCAACTGACCAAAGAGAACTGAAAAGGTTGAGAGCTGAGCGTGTAAGGGGAAAGCCAAGAGAAGACCAGGCTGACTTCAGCTTCGGGTCCTCACAGGCTTGAGAATCGTAGACTTTTTTGTGGGAGATACAGGTTGGGAAGGCTGAGAGAGAGTGATTAGGTTTGTAAACAGAATTTAGACCCACAGGTTCCTTACTCATCCATCACAGGCAGCTGGAAACCCATAATACGCTCTTGAAAACAACAGCCATTTCCTCTCTAAAGGAAGTTGAACTAAAGTAACTGCATTTGGAGAACCACTCTAGGGACAAGGGGGGCGGGGCTCTAGACTGACTCTCAAAATAATTACGCAAGAGCTCAAAGGCTGAACCGTACAGTTCATTGTACTCCTCTCTGTTCTGGTCAACAGAGCTTAGATAGTCAAGTTTGTGCCTCAGTCTACCTAAATCAAATTCAGTTACATGTTGCATATTTAAGTATGAGTTGGCAGGCACTCATGAGCTCACAAAAGCTGTGGCTACCTGAGCAAGATAGATGAGCCAAAATTCCAGCATAACTGAGAAGGAGCTCTCCATGCCCCTTTCCTTAATAAGAAACTATTATTACAGCTGATAGCTGCTGGGGGAGGGACAATCATTCTCCTTCAAGAGTGTTCCCTCTGGCAGGTTTCCTATTCTCCAGTGGATGGTCCCACACCGGTGTACATACAGACAACACGCAGGAGGCAGAGGCAGGCAAACCTCTGTGAGTTCAAGGCCAGCCTGGTCTACAAAGTGAGTTCCAGGACAGCCAAAGCTACATAAAAAAAAAAAAAACCTGGAGATAGTGGGGAGGTGGAGAATAGACAGATAATTATTTTTCTTGGGGAAAGTCACAATAGGTAGGGAGAAGATCAAAGGGAAAGAATGTATTGTTTTGGAAGAGTAGATAGATTCATGTTTTTGTTGTATCTGCATAAAGAAACTCTGGTAAAATACAGGTTATTAATAATAATATCTAACAACACAAAGAGGCAGGTGCAAAGAATGAAAACTGGATCCATGACACACCATTGTGGGAGAGACTATATATTTTTAGTATCTTTTTACTTTGTTCTTAAACTATGTGAGCTCATTTTTTTTTCAAAAATAATATTTGTAATAATGATTCATATAGATACATCCTAAAAGGTTTCTTTTTTTTTTTTTGAAGATTTAAGGTGGAAAGTAGTCAAGAGGCAGAAAAATTAGAGAATCATCTGGGGTTAGGTGACTAATGTACTGTAGAATAAGAAGATGATGAAAGAATCATCAGAGATTCAGGCATTGATGGTAACGATCGCAGGAGATGAGCTCTGAGATGAAGAGAGGGAGAAGAAACTTTTGAGCGGTCAGTGCGTTAGGAAGAACGAGAGAGAACACATATCATAGCATGGCTAAAGGGAGCTTCCAAATACTGTGAAATACACTCAGTGTTTCACAAGTCGATGAAAAAAACTAATAAAACCAAAAATACAAGGTCAAACACAAATGGATTGAAATCAGAAAGGCACTGAATTTATCAGTTTCGAAGCTGGAATTCAGAAGATAATGGAAAAATGCTTTTCAAATACTGAGTAACTTTAAAAAAAAAACTACCTCCACTTGAGTACGTGTGCACATTATCATTTCAGTATGAACACAGGAGGTTTCCATTTACATACAAAGTCTCAAAGACATTTATTCCCGTTGTCTCCTGTCTTAGAAAGTTGCTAAAAGTTGTTTTCTGTAAAGGAGAGGAATGAATAAAAATATGGATGGCAAGGACTTAGGATCCAAGAGGCAAGGTTCAAATCAGAAAAAAAGGAAAAAGATAGTTTTAGAACCATGGTGAAAAGAAGGCTTGAGAATATAGCTGTTTAGTAATTTAACAACCAGCACAGAGAGCAGAAGGTTCTGGATAGGATGTCTGTGAGCATAAAAAAAAAATAATAATAAAATAAAATAAAATAAAAAAATAGCACTAAGGATGTTTGAAACAGCCATAAGAATTATATTCATTTTATTGACCAAAAATCACATATAATATTTATCAAAGCACATATATATGATAATTTATGTGTGTATTGATGCCTATGAACCACAGAAATGACTAACATGGCATGATATCCCTAAGTGTGTACTTACATCTTGGCAGTAACCTACAGCTGTCTAATTAGACTTAAAGCCTCCTCAGTAGGAGGGAAATCATACCTGGAACTGGAAATCTAGTCAACAACCTGGGGCTGGTGATATCATGGATCTTAGAGGAAAACCTACTAGGACCACATTACCAAACCAGAATCATTTCTAACTGCATTCTAACTATGTCTCCTGGTACCCACAGATAAGTGCAGCTCTCTCCCCACATCAAACATGCCTCTCTTCACAACAGATAGAGCCCATTACAGAAAACTGCAATTGGTCAAAATGCAAAGCACAACTGACTGTGAGGTGTCCATCCTCAATAGAGACACAACGTCTGCGTAAAGGGCTCAGGAGACGTCATGGGGCAGAGAGTGAAATATTGCAAGAGCCAGAGGACTAGAAAGTCTGCTGAGAACTGTGTCTCCTACAAATGACAGGAAAGCTCTATCTATGATACCCAAATAGCATGGCTGCCTAGAGAAGAGAATAATGACAACATCAGTAGACAGGCTAACACAGAAGAGGGCAGTCTCACTGGGTCCCATCCCCAGACAAAGAACTACAGACAACTAAGGAATACTCAGGATGGGAGACTTCATCGACCCCAGTGATAAGCCCCCTCATTGCTTATCCAATACCAAGTGGTCAGCCCTGAAATCATACATACAAGCAACACTAAATAGATCCGGTGAATTGTGTTAATATATCGATATGTTTATATGTATGTGTAACAAAAACAATTAAGAAAATGAGTTCATGAATTTGAGAGGGGTTGGGGGGGCAAAGGACAGGTGGGGGTGGGAAGAGAATGGGGGAAATGACATAATTATATTCGAAATAAATAAAAAATATAAAAACAATGCAAAAGGAAAAGTATAGCCTTTTGATATACTTGATGATAAGGAGGGGAAACTCACAGAACTGGTAGAGAGTTTGGAAGAGAATTAGTGTCAGGACACTGAAAACAAAGCAAATAACCAAGAAACAATTACTAGTTCCATAGAACTGCAAAATCCAAGTGAGTTGATGCAAAGCCAATCCCGTGTGGCCCAGCTGTAAGGTCCACTAACACAGCACAGCAATGTAAGGCCTGAATGCTGGTACAGGTCAAATATGTGACGTGAACATTACTATCATTTGAATCCTTACTTTCCCACAAAGACTCAAGTGTTGAAAGTAAGGTCGGTCCCACACCTACGGTGCTATTGGGAGCTGCTGGACCTTTTAGGATTTGGAGTCCTAGAAGGAATTTAGGTTAGCAGGGGAGAGCCCTTGACAAAGCACTGAGATCTTGACCCCTTCCTCACAGTCTCTCTTTTTGCCTCCTGGTTGCTGTGAGGGAAACAGGCCTCCTCTGACTTCCACTACCACCGTGTCACACTGTCTTGACACCAGCTCAAAGTCAACAGAGCTAACCAACCGTAAACTCAAACATTCTGAAACTGTGAGTTTCACTACGGTAAAAAATGAAACAGTGTTTCATCACAGTAACAAAAGTTAACAAATATATCTGATGTAACTTTGTAATCGTATGAAAAGGATGGATTAACAGAGCTAAACTTTTATTTTCTGTCATAGGAAACCAGTTAAAAGTTTAAAAGTCAAGTGATAGCTGGGCGGTAGTGGCGCACGTCTTTAATCCCAGCACTCGGGAGGTAGAGCCAGGTGGATCTCTGTGAGTTCAAGGCCAGCCTGGGCTACAGAGTGAGTTCCGTGAAAGGTGCAAAGCTACTCAGAGAAACCCTGTCTCGAAAAAACCTAAATAAATAATTAAAAGTCAAGTGACAGCAATATAAATCAGGTGCTGTGGCTCACATATAAATGTTAGCACTCAGGATGACTATCAAGAGCTGGAGGGTAGCCTGGGCTACAATGTGAGCAAGAGCCTGTCTCCAAAAAAGAAAAAGAAACACAGCAATATAATATTTATCTAGCAAGTTGGGGGTTGTAGTTCTGTCTGAATTTTAGATTACGTGGGGGAGATTATTTTGATGCACATTAAAAATCAGTTTTAAAATGGGAAGCAAATTAAGTACATAGGAATGTTGATGCTAAATAACTTAATATTTGGGCATGGTCATGTAGAAATCTAATTACATCTTTGAGAAACATCTAGAGGTTGTTCCTCTATCTTCTGCCACCTCTTGCATGCTTCCTGAAGGTTGATGATTAACTGCAATGTGAGTTCCAGGGTAATTTCTGTGCTCACTTAGAGTTTGTTTGTTAGAACAGTTCAGCTACCACTACAGTGTGTATGGTGGAAAGCCAGAGGACTGGATTAAGGTAGTGTTCACTCAAAGGTCAGAGGATATTTTTGCTTCTCATAAAATACCCCTTTGTCAGCCACATTGTACCACTATGTTCTGATGGGGTATTTCTCAAAAGGCTAAGAGTTACTTGTAGGTTAATGATTGCCCTATACTGAAGGAAATTGAGTGTAAGTCATTACCAAGAATGAGGAAGTTCAGTAAATAGGTGCGATATGTCCACATCTCGACACTGTTTTTCAGATCTATCAACAGAAATCAAATGGACAGTTTTAAATGACCTTGTACAGTGCTTGAGAAGTGAATTTGATCATTAGACAAGTCAATGATTAAAAAAATAGTTTGAAATCTTGGCTGTCAGTG
>CABHPP010144854.1:0-24675 GCA_902168425.1 Peromyscus attwateri | reverse complement strand
TTTTTTTATTAGCTTTGTTAGCAGCTGGACATTGTAGGCAGTGTATGCTCAGTTTCCTTTCAGAATAATTACAGGGGCCTCTTCCTGTGTCCCTGTGTCCTTAACATCCACCATAGTAACGAATTTCAGGATAAGAGCATGCACTTGAAGAGAGTCAAATGTTGGTGTTACCGCCTTTACTCAGTAGAGTAGTCTAAACATTTGATTTGAGGCTAGTCCTTAGGAGGCATACTGGCATCTACTTTCTCCCTCTGGAGGACTTTCCTCAAGAATGCTGTCATCAGGAAGACATATAGGGAACTAATTTGACTACCCTTTGATTAGTACCAGCTGCCTTGAACACAGCATATGAAATGAAGCAGTGGTGTGGTGATAGACTGTGCACCCTAATACAATTTGCCTGAGGATCAGAGGACAGAGCCAGCCACTAGATTAGACATAGAGGTCAGGCAGTGGTGGCACACACCTTTAATCCTGTCACTCGGGAGGCAGAGATCCATCTGAATCTCTGTGAGTTCAAGGCCACACTGGGCTACATGAGAGAAGCAGAGCCAGGCAGTGGTGGCACATACCAAGATCTTATGCCTTTGCTTGGGAAGCACACACGCCTTTAATCCCAGGAAGTAATATGGCAGGGCAGAGAATGGTATATAAGGGGTGAGGAAACAGGAACTCACTCTCTTTAGGCTGAGGATTTCATAAAGGTAAGAACTAGTGGCTGGCTGCTCTGCTTCTCTGATCTTTCAGCTTTCACCCTGGTATCTGGCTCTGGGTTTTTTTTTTGTTTTGTTTTTTTTTTATTAAAAAACCATCTAAGATTTGGCCCAATTCTATGAGGGCCTGAGTTCAAGTCTCCAACACCCATGTAAAAAGCCAGGTGTGGCCATGCCCAGCTGTAACCCAGCACTGTTTGAGGAAAGGAGTGGAGACAGGAGGATTGCTGAGGCTTTCAGGTTCATATGAGACTTTCAGGTTCATATGAACTTATCAGGTTCATAGAGAGACTTTGTCTCAAAGGAATAAGGTCAAGAATAATTGAGCAGGACACTCAGTATCCTCCTTTGGCCCCCATATAAACACACACACACACACACACACTTTTAGGCTGGAAAGATGGCTCTGTGGGTTAAGTTGTTTGCCACTAAGCCTGACAACCTGAGTCCAGACCAAAGAACCCAAATGGTGAAAGGAGTTAATTGACTCCATGTAACACAAATTGCTAAATGGTTTTATTAATGAAAAATCCAGAGCCAGATATTGGGGTGAAAGCTGAAAGATCAGAGGGATAGAACAAGCCAGCCACAAGTTCTTACCGCTAGGAAATCCTCAGCCCAAGAGAGTTAATTCCTATATACTCACGCCTTATATACCTTTCTGTGCCCTGCCATCTTACTTCCTCTCTCCGCCCAGGTACATCACTTCCTCTTTCTGCCCAGCTCTATCACTTCCTGTCTGTCTGTACAGACCTCCAGACCTCTATGGTTAACTAATGCTGGGATTAATGGCGTGTGCCACTACACCTGGCTCTGTTCCCAGTGTGGCCTTGAACTCACAGAGATCCAGATGAATCTCTGCCTCTTGAATGCTAGGATTAAAGGGTGTGCTACAACTGCCTGGCCTCTGTGTTTAATATAGTGGCTGGCTTTGCCCACAGATTCCCAGGCAAGCTTTATTTGTTAGAGCACAAATCAAATATCACCACAACTCCACAAAGTTGTTCTCTGACCTTCACTCAGGCCATAGCACATACTCAGCTTTTGCTAGATAAGTGTAAACAAATAAAAATAATTAAAGCTCTTTCTGTGTGCACTGTTACAGAGTTCTTTTACCTTCTGTTCATTAGTGTGTCAGTTAGAATGGCTCATTACCATTAAATTAATTGCTGTTGTTGGGTGTATGGGTAATTAATTATACAAAGTGATGGGCTTCATTATATTTTCATCCCTGTGTATCAGACTTGCTACTTTGCTCATTCACTTCACCATTACTTTTGCAACACAGCCTTCTTGACAAGATGCAATTTGAAGATAAATGGTAAGTTTCACTTAGACAAAGTCATACCATTAACACCAGACTGACCTACGTTTGCTTTTGTGTACTTTCCCCTTCTCTAAGTCTGGCATAAAGTCTACATTGACTGTAGCAGGAATCTTAAAAAGTTCTTATTAATAAAATCAAACCTGAGCCAGGTATTGGAGTGAACGCTGGAAGATCAGAGAAGCAGAACAGGCCACAGCTAACCTCGCCTCACCAGTTCCTCAGCTGATCCTGTTTCCTTGGACTGGAAACCTCTGAGTCCTCATCCAGAATGAATCTCAGCTGAACTGTGCTGCTGCAAAGCCTGAAACCTTAACCAGCTAAAAGCTTCTAGTTTCTGGTCTTCATGCCTTATATATCTTTCTGTTTTTGCCATCACTCCCTGGGATTAAAGACTCACTTCTTGGAATTAAAGGCGTGTGTCACCACGCCTGGCTGTTTCCAATGTGGCCTTGAACTCACAGAGATCCAGAGGGATTTCTACCTCTGGAATGCTAGGATTAAAGGTGTGAGCGCCACCATTTTCTAACCTTTGTATCTAGTGGCTGTTCTGTCTCTGACCCCAGAAAAGTTTATTAGGGTGCACAATATTTTGGGGAACACAATACCACCACATTTCCCCTTATTTTGTCTAAAATTAAAAAAAAGCTTATAACTAATACAAGAAAAACTATCCAATAAGTATATACAATATATACAGTCAAAAATTACATTAACAATGTCTAGTCCATTAACATTTGACAGATTCAGACAAAAAACTCCATTATATATATTAACAATGTCCAGTCCAGTAACATTTGATAAACTCAGACAAAAAATTTCATTACTTATCCTATTTAAAACAAGTAGTTCCTTTTTAAAAGTAGATATAATTGACCTTTTTATCTTATCATATTCAATTGACCCCATAAAATGAATTTGTTTTGTGCTCTTTTATTTGTGCTCTAACAAATGAAGCTTGCCTGGGAATCTGAGGACAAAGCCAGCCACTATATTAAACATAGAGACCAGGCATTGGTAGCACATGCCTTTAATCCTAGCATTCGGGAGGCAGAGTTTCATTTGTTTTTCCTCCTTTTTTAGTATTCAGACCAACTTTCTTAGAATGTGATTTACTTTGGTTTTATGTTAATATATAGCTCATTTTTTTTTTCTTTTTTGTGTTGTGTTGAGACAGGGTCTCTATGTAGCCTGGCTATCCTGGAACTCTGGATTGGATCCACTTTTCTCTACCTCCCAAGTTCTGGGACTAATGGTGTGTGTCACCACTCCTGGCTTAGCTCAGAATTTTAATGCTCTCTTCCAATACCTTTCTAATGCTACAGAGGTTGGAAAACTTGGAATGTGCCATGGATCTCATCACACCTGTGAGTCTGTACATGGTTAATTATCCAAAGGCTACTTCCATATCAAATTAAGCAGAAAGATGGGGAAGGGAACTAAAATTGTTTTTTATTGCCACCTAACAAACTATCGCCCAAGAGTAATGACTTTAAACAGACTTTCCCCCTTCACAGTGCTCTTACCTGCTGAGCCATCTCTCCATCCCAAGAAGGAGCTTCTTATAAAATAGAACTCTGGTTTTTAATAAACATTATCAGAACAGTGGGGGAAAACTTCATAGATGCTCCAAATCATCCATGGCCAGTATATGGAGAGCTATCTATATGTCCACTTTAAAATTGGAAACAGTGTTAAGGTGCATGTTGTTACCATGTGCAAATATGATCACATCCTGTGTGCTGTGATGTGAAAAAGATTTCAAAACTGCTACTGTTGTACCCAAAGCCCTCCAAAAACCATCAAGAGACTAAATCTGATGCAAAAGCAAAGAGTCTTTTTATTTCGCATTAACTGGGGGTCTCTCCGTCTGTCTGACACAGCAGCAGAGCAGGAGAGACCCTGAGTAGCAATGGGGCAGGGTTCTTAAAGCAAGCGGGGCTTGGGGTCTACAGACTACATAGGAACAGACTCAGGATTGGTTTATGCAAGTGGCAATCATGTTAGTAACTTTTAATTGGCTAGGTTTGTTGGGGGTTACAGTTATCCATTTTGGGGCAGGCCTGGACAGGTCCCAGGGTTTGTCCTTGAGCTACCTGGAGGCTGGCTGGCCTAGCACACACTGACTGTGGGGGCTGGCTCAGTGGCCCAGGCTTGGTGTGTCCTATCGTCCTGTCCCTGCTGGCAGGGGCATCAGTGATTAATTATCTTTTGTTCATGGCCTTCCCAGAAACTGCTTGCTCAAGTCTTAGGAAACTGAACTTGAGGCCTGACCTCTGAGAGAAGATTGAGCAGCCTGTAAAGGCATCTGCTTGGTCCTCTCACTACAAAGTGTGTAACCCAACAGTGAGTGTTCCAGATCTTTATGGAGAGAGGCAGTGATGAGTTCCAGTGGTCAGCTTGACTGGATTAAGAAACCATGGGCATCGGTGAGGAAGAACACCGGGTATGTCTATGAGGGTTTTTCCAGAGAGTATTAACTGAGCAAGTCTGCTGTGAATGTGGGCGCCACCACCCAGAGGTGGATGAAAAAAGCCAGCTGAGCACAAGTTTCCCTTCTCCTCTCCTGACCCACGCAGAGGTGAACAAGCAGCCTCATGCTTCTACCACCATGGTCTGCCTACAGCGTGGACTGACCCTCACCCTGCACCCTCACCCTGCACCCTCACCCAGCCAGCCAAAAGGAACCTTTCTTCCCCGAAGTTGTTTCTTGCCGGCTGTTTTGTGCCACGTGAAGAGTAGTTATAACACAACCAAAGACAGTTAGTTAGGAGTGCCTCTCTAAACCAGTGCACATTCTGGAGAGTTGTTCTGTGTTCATTATCTATTCCTCATGATAAACATCTTTTTGGCCCCACTTTCCAGAGTGCTGGGATGACTAATGCATATTACCACGCCTGGCTTGATAATTCTCTTAAAACATTATTACTAATTTAGGGGAAAAAAAAAACAAAAAACAGAAACCAAAAGAAATTCATATGGCCAGAAAGGGGCTAAAGAGATGGCCCAGTGGTTAAGAGCCCTTGCTGCTCTTCCAGAGGTCCTGAGTTAGGTCCAGAGCAACCACATTAGCCAACTCATAACAGCTGTTAACTCCAGATCTGAGTCATCCAGCTCCCTTCTCTGGCCTCTGTGGGCACCCATTCACATGTACCATACACAAAATATTTTTTATTGATACGTTTTTGGCTTTTTGAGCCTGAGTTTCTCTGTGTAGCCCTAGCTGTCCTGGAACTTCCTCTGTAGACCAGACTGGCCTCAACTCAGATATCCACCTGCCTGTGCCTCCTGAGTGCTGAGATTAAAGGTGTGTGCTACCATGGCCTGGCTCAAAATACTTTTTTAAAAAATAAAAAAGGTCAACAAGTATATGGAAAAAAGTTCATAATTCTTAGCAACCAAGGCATTGAGAGTCTTATCTCAACCCTAAGAGAAAATCAAAACTGCATTGAGACGTGTTTGTTGTTCTTTTCCTTTCTTTCTTTCTTTCATTTTTTTTTTTTTTTGGACAGGGTTTCTCTGTGTAGCCCTGGCTGTCCTGAAACTCTCCCTGTAGACCAGGCTAGCCTTGAACTCAGAAATCTGTGTGTCTCTGCTTCCTAAGTGTTTGAATTAAATGCCTGCACCACCATACTCAGCTACAATGAGAGTCTTATCCCGATGAGAAAAACTCAAAATAACAAATGCTAGCCAAGTGGGGTCATGGTTTGCCAGGGTATATATACACAGATGCTAGTAATATAAATTAGGCCGGGCGGTGGTGGCGCACACCTTTAATCCCAGCACTCGGGAGGCAGAGCTAGGCGGATGTCTGTGAGTTCAAGGCCAGCCTGGGCTACCAAGTGAGTTCCAGGAAAGGCGCAAAGCTACACAGAGAAACCCTGTCTCGAAAAACCAAAATAAATAAATAAATAAATAAATAAATAAATAAATAAATAAAATAAATTAGTATAGCCTCTATGGAAGTCAGTATGGTAGTTCCTCAGCAACTAAAACTAGAAGTGGTCAGCGATCCAGCCGAATCCTGCTGGCTCTGCACCTGAGGGACTAATTTAGCATATGGAAGAAACACCTGCACACTCTTGTGGCCCCATTCACAAGAGCCAGGATATGGAATCAGACTAGGGGTGTGTGTGTGTGTGTGTGTGTGTGTGTGTGTGTGTGTGTGTGATAAGTTTTATTCATTATAAGCAACAAAACTACGTCATTTACCAGAAAATGGATGGAATTATAGACCACATTAATCGAAATGAGGTTGAGTCAGAAAGACAGACACATCCCATGTTTTCTCTTAGGTGGAATCTAGATGTCTTTAAAAGGTATGAACACACACATATGTGATATGAAAGTAGAAAAGAAACTACTTGGGAGGAAGAAGAGGAGGACTTAAGGGCACAAGAAAAGTAATGAGGAATGAAAAGGAACAAATTACATGCTACACATTGTGAAGATGTCAGAGTGAAACCCATTTTTTGTATACTAAATTAAAAGATAAAAATAGTTTCTCAAGATATTTCCCAAAGGGTTATAGAGGTGCATGCCTGTAATCTTCAGCACCCAGCTGAAGAAGGAAGTAGATAGGCACTGAATAGCTAGCTATTAAGGGGTCTAAAGATATCCCAGAATAATTTGGCCCTGGATTGGCAACACCACAACCCTATAAAATCACCAAATTCTAATCAGTCAGTTAAGACCAGTTAGCCTTGTAGAATCTTCAACATAGGTGTCATTTTTTTCTGTCTTAGAGTTTGAGTGAGTGAGTGAGTGTGTGTGTCGGGGGGAATCTGGAACTTGAACCTAGGGCCTGGTACATGCTACCCAGGCACACTACCATTAAGTTGCGTTCCTAGTCCTGATAGTGGTAGGTATTTAGGAGGAGTAGTTTTTGGACACTCACCCCCTCCACTGTCTGTGGTCTCATAGGGATTTTCTGGAACTCACCTCATTGACATGAACAGGTGTATCTGGAAAAGTTTGTCATAACTGTCACCTTGTTCTGGGGCTGCTGAAGGAGCCAGAGACAAATGCCAAAACTAACAAAGCATATCCTCCTCATTCTGGTCAGCTGGGAGATCAGATACCAGGAGTTGTGGGTGCAAAGCAGAGATTAGCCATCAAATTATGACTCTTAGGGTCATATGACTCTTAGGGTACTGCATCCTCTGGTGGCAGCCCACGAAAAAGGAAATGGAGATAGGAAATGGCTTGTCTGTCCTCACTCTTGTTGCCTGGTTCATCTGGCCTGTTGCTGTGACGTTCCTTCACTGATACTAGAACTTACTTCTTCAGGATTCCAGCGTAGGCTCAAGACTGCAAGCTCTTTAGGAATTCCTTAGGAATTCCTCTACAGCCAGATTAGCACTGTTGAGACATCCAGCTCTGCGGACTGAACGACTACTGGATCCTTGGCCTTTCTATCAGGAGACAGCCATTGTTGGATTACCCAGACCACAGCCTGTTAGTCAGTTTGACAAATCCCATATACATGAAAATAAATTAAAAATTTGTAAAGTGATTTGGAGAAATGACTTGGTGTTTAAGAGCTCTTAGCAGAGCTGGGTGGATCTCTGTGAGTTTGAGGCCAGCCTGGTCCACAGAGCAAGATCCAGGACAGACACCAAAATTACATAGAGAAACCCTGTATAGAAAAAAAAAAAAAAAAACTCTTGGCAGAGGACCCAGGCTTGATTTCTAGTACCCACATGGTAGTTCACAACCATCTATAGTTCCAGTTTCAGAGGATCTAATGCTCTCTCTGCAGGCAGCCAGCAAATGCACACATGCACGCTCACATGCATGCAAACACACACACTTTCAGGTAAAACATACATAAAATAAATAAATTGAATACAATTTTTAAGTGATATCAGCTAGGAATTTAAAAATAAAATATGACTCTTGGCTTCCCTTCCTTCACTCCTTCTCCTCAGCTAGTACTTTGATACTTCCTGGGTCCCAGGCTGGACGCCGCCGCCCCCCCCCCCCCCCCCCGTAGCCCTTCAGCAAGTTCCCAAGGGAGTTTTGGATGAACGCTGTGACTCTGACAGAGGCAAGTGGAACCAAGACTGAATAGGCGTGTCAACTGTGTTGAAGACACGTGTGTCAGTGAGTGGACACACACCTGGGGGTGCATCTTGACACACAACTCCTTCTGAGTGTTATCTTCAGGGTGCTGCTTGTGGATCCAGGCTACTATGTTTTTCCAAATCCTCCCCTCCCCCCTTGTTGGTGCAGTCTTACCATTTTTAGCTGGCCTGGAACTTGGGATCTTCTTGCCTCAGACTCCCCAGTGCTGGATTATAGGCACACATCACCATAGTCAGTTTATTTTATTATTACTATATGTGTGTTGTGTTCAGAACTTCCCTTCTATGTGGCAGCTTCTGAGTGTTGCTTCTGAGGTTTTTAGTGACAACACCCAGACTTTGCCAACCCAAAAAACTGCTTGGCAAACCATCCCAACATGCCAATCATAGAGAAAGGTAATGTTGAAAAGTCAAGAGAAAGACTCTAATGTGTCCTGGGTCAAGGAACAGATAAGAGGCTTCATATGTTGCAGGTTCACCTTCAGGGTATAAGAACTTTAGGTTTAAATAGAGGAAGCACTGGATCAGCAGCACGAGGCACACAGAACTAGGCTGTCCTGGCCAGTGATTACAGATCTTTAGTAAGAGTGGAACCAGACATTATAACAATTGCTAGCCCCAAGATACTCTTGTCTTAGTGCTTCAGGCTTGAGGAGGAATGAGGTTAGTGAATTAGTCATTTGTCTCATTACTTTGACAAAGTATCTGACAGAATTAACTTATGGGAGTAAGGGTGTATCTGACTCACAGTTCCAGGGTACAGTCCATCATGGTGGGGAAAGCATGGCAGCAGGAATGGGAGGCATCTGGTCACACTGCATCCACTGTCAGGAAGCAGAGAGGCATGGATGCTGGTGCTTGGCTGGTTCTCGTTTTTTATGCACCCCACAATTAGGATGGGTCTTCCCACCTCAGTTAACCTAGATAATTAATCTGGATAATATTTCATGGACATGCCCAGAGTTTTGTCTCTATAGTAATTTTAAATCCCATCAAGTTGACAAGGCTAACCATCACAGATATCACTAGTTTCTAGACACTCTGAGTGGTTTACATCCCCGCATGCAGAGGTCAGCAGATGAAGCAAGGCAGAGAAGACAGGTGCAGAATAAAGACAGATGCCAGGCTTCCATCCTGCTTTGGGTTACCTTGTAGTCTCCAAGAAGGGCCCAGTGCTTTCCAGCCAAACACTGTTATACGGGGTGTTGAAGGGAGCAGGCAAAAGCACCATGGCCTGAGTACTGCCATTTTAACTTCAGACTCCATTTTACCTGTAGGGGGAAATAAAGCTCAGGTTCCCAAGCCCCAGGGAAGCTGGGAACTTTCCAATGGCTGACCAACCTCCTCCCTAACCATAGAAATAGTTGTTATGCATATTTACTTCTCTGGAAAAGTTATGGCTGTTCCTAACAACAGAAAGAACAAATTAATCTGATTGGTTGAACTAAAAGGCTTGTATTGTATGTTGGTTGCACACAAGAGAAGTCCCTAATCTTTGATTTCTGATTGGTGAAAATTGTAACTGTAACTTGGCAACAAATGTTTGTGAATTTTGTGTTTATAAACTCCACTTCTGCCCCTGCTCCGGGCTGTCAGGAGAAACAAGGCTCCTGAGTCCTTGTCCTGCAGCTGATTGATCAGTGAGCTGCTTATGTGGTGATTTATTAAAATCTTTGGAACCCATAGATGTTATCTCTCTCCTTCCTTGTGGTGCATAACAGGCTAGGTGTAACAGTGTTTCTGCTATCTGATGTCTTTTCAGAGTTTCATTAAGGCTCACTGTCTTAGTCAGGGTTTCTGTTGCTGTGATGAAACACCATGACCAAAAAGCAAGTTGGGGAGGAAAGAATTTATTTGGCTTACACTTTCACAGCACTGTTTATCACTGAAGGAAGTCAGGACAAGAACTCAGGCCGGACAGGAACCTGGTAGCAGCAGCCAATGCAGAGGCCATGGAGGGGCGCTGCTTACTGGCTAGATCTCCATGACCTGCTTAGCCTGATTTCTTGTAGAACCCAGGATCACCAGCCCAGGGATGATACCACCCACCATGGGCTGGGCCCTCCCACATAGAAACCATGCACATGGTCAATCAATCCTCTAATGCAGCTCTGCTGGGTAAAGCAAGCTCAGATCTCACTAAGAAACCTTTGTGGGCCTCCACAAAGAACCTGAATGATCAGAGAATTGGCAGAGAAGCGATCAGTGACCTCCTCTCTCTCTCTCATTCCTCAATCCAGGAGGGCCCAGAATCTTTCTAAGCCCTACCCTACTACTTCCTGTGTCTCTCTATATGTCCTTGGTCCTCCAGAACCTCTATCTCCAGAACCTCTATGGTTAATTTTGTTCAGCTAGTAGCTAGCTCCACCCTCTGATTCAAAGCAAACTTTATTGGCAGTCTTGGTAGTGTCAGAGTACAATCAAAATATCCTACAACAGCAAGGCAAATCTTTTTTTGTAAAAAGAGTATGCTAGAACGCAAACAAGGGTAGCAAGCACACTAGAGCCAGCATGGCTCCTGTCTTTTATCGCTGATGTAAGTGATGACGAGTCTTATCATATTGGTGGGAGCTTGATACACAGCCTGACACCTCCTATAACCTAACTAACTTCCACTAGAATGAACCTTCTAAAGCTTTCAACACTGTCCCTTTCACTGGGAGTGTCTGGGCTCCTGTTGCCCTTTATGTAGCTTTAATTAGATCTGTCCTCTGTCAGTATTTAAATTGGACTGTTGATCTGATGGTTTCCTCCCTAAAAATATACAATCCTTCATCTAAATAAAACATGACTCTTTTTTTTTTTTTTTTGGTTTTTTCGAGACAGGGTTTCTCTGTGTAGCTTTGCGCCTTTCCTGGAGCTCACTTGGTAGCCCAGGCTGGCCTCGAACTCACAGAGATCCGCCTGCCTCTGCCTCCCGAGTGCTGGGATTATAGGCGTGCACCACCACTGCCCGGCGAAATTTGGATTGTTTTATGAAACAAAACCACATATAAACACTCGACATTATCTTAGCTAACTGAATAAGCAGAGCTGCAGATAAAAGAGGATTATCGCCGGGCGTTGGTGGCGCACGCCTTTAATCCCAGCACTTTTCGACGCAGGGTTTCTCTGTGTAGCTTTGCGCCTTTCCTGGAGCTCACTTGGTAGCCCAGGCTGGCCTCGAACTCACAGAGATCCGCCTGCCCCTGCCTCCCGAGTGCTGGGATTAAAGGCGTGCGCCACCAATGCCGGGCCATGACTCTTAAAAACAAAGTAGCAACCTTAGATCTCTAAGGCCCTCTAAGACACACCCTAACCTGATGGTTGATGAGACTCCAAGCAGGCTGAGCAGGAAATAACTTGGTTCTAAAGTGATCATTTTTCCCATTAATTTTAAATAGAACGAGACAAGAACCTTGAAAACTGGGGCTTTTTTTTGGTTTGTTTGTCTTTGTTTGGGGAGGGAATGAGGAGAACAAAGGCAGCTAGGAAATAATTCACATACCCTAATGCCACAGCTACAAATTAAAAATCATCATAAAAATGTAAGCTATTAGTCATTGGTCTTTTAGACTTAATAACATAGACCCACTTTTAAAATTGTATATAGAGCTAGGAATGGTGGCGCATGCTTTTAATCCCAATACTTGGGAGGTGGGTGAGTTCCGAGAGTTTGAGGCCTGCCTGGTCTACAAGTTTCAGGCCAGTCAGGGCTACATAGTGAGACCCTGTCTCAAGGGACAAAAAAGAACAAGAGAGAAGGGGAGACAGAGGCAGGAACAGCAGACAGAAATGGGTTGAGGTAACCTTAATTACCTCAAGACCTCATTAACCTGTCTTTTTTTAGCATCAGACTTACTCCAATCCTTGAGGGTGTACCATAGCAGGAAGTCCAACTGGCCTTCCTACAGGGCTAAACAAGATATGAAGTGTCTCTTGAGTGGAGGAGGTAACCCTCTCACCCATTATGTAAAAGAGGAGAGGATGGGCAGAGCAGGGGATAGAGGAGAGGGACTGGGAGGGGAAGTGGGGGGGAGGCTGCCGCCAGAATGTAAAATAAATAGATGAATAAAAAATAAAAAGAAACCAGTTATGCTCCCAGATGTCCTGGGTGACTCTGAGTATAGCTTGTAGAAGGGTTAGAAACACAGATTTGAACTCCAACCCTTCTGGGCTAACTCATCCCCCAGCTGAGATTTTTGAGGCAGGTGAGCATAGGAGACAGTTTAATATGCTGGAACCCCATTTGGTATTGGATTATGCATCCCCCCTTGTAATAATGCACTTTGCAGACCCGTTCTTTCTGCATGTCATATGCACACACTTCCTTCTACAAACGATGTACCTAGTGATGTCAGAACCCCTCAACCCTCACCTGTTGTGCATGGGCTTCATGTACTCCCATCTCTGAAGAAGGGCATAAGTTTTCTCACCCCTGGTAAAGATCAAATTTAGATAATTTGGGTGTGAAGAATAGAAGGGCCAATCTGACCTGAACTGGTTTTGGGTGCATGCACAGTAAAGCAACCTTTTAAGGAGAAGCCTGTATTTGCCATCTTATGCCTATGCATTATTGGGCATGCATATGATTAACTCAGGTGCATTATGGGAAGCAACATGAACAATAAGAAATGATTGAATATGTGACCAATCAAAATACAGAATCACCTAAATTACCTCCCTTAGTAACCAGCCCCTCTATGCTGGCTAGTTTTTATGTCAATTTGACATGATCCAGTGTCTTCTGAGAGGACAGAAACTCAATTGAGAAAATGCCTTCATAAAATCAGGCTGCAGGCAAGGCTGTAGGGCATTTTCTTAATTAGTGCTTTGCTGTGGGATGTTCTGTATGGCAAATGTGTTGCTAATAAAGCACTGATTGGCCAGTGGCTAGGCAGGAAGTATAGGCGGGACTAACAGAGAGAATTAAAAGAGCAGGAAGGCAGAAGGAGACACTGCCAGCCTGCCAGCCGCCGCCAGGACAAGCAGCATGTGAAGATGCTGGTAAGCCATGAGCTATGTGGCAAGGTATAGATTTATAGAAATGGATTAATTTAAGATATAAGGACAATTAGCAAGAAGCCTGCCACGGCCATACAGTTTGTAAGCAATATAAGTCTCTGTGTTTACTTGGTTGGGTCTGAGCGGCTGTGGGACTGGCAGGTGAAAGAGATTTATCCTGACCTTGGGCCAGGCAGGAAAACTCTAGCTACAGTGCTTGATGTGGGAGGTTCTACCCCTGGCCTAGTGGTCTGTGGTTCTGCAAGAAAGCAGGTTGAAAAAGCCATAAGGAAAAAGCCAGTAAGCATCACTCCTCCATGGCCTCTGCATCAGTTCCTGTCTCCAGGTTCCTGCCTTGTTTGGATTTCTGCCCTGATTCCTTCAATGATGGACCATGATGTGGAAGAGTAAGCCAAATAAACCCTTTTCTCCCAAAGTTGTTTTTGGTCATGAAGTTTCATCACAACCAAAACCCCAAGACATTCTCCTTCTCTTGAACTCCATAAAAGGGATCATTGAACAAGAATTGGGTCCCTTGAGGGGCTGGAGAGATGGCTCAGTGGTTAAGAGCACTGGCTGCTCTTCTAGAGGACCTGGGTTCGATTCCTAGCACCCACATGGCAGCTCACAACTGTCTATAATTCCAGTTCCAGGGGATCTGACACATTCATACCAAATGCACATAATAAAGTTTAATACATTTTATATAAAAAAATTAGGTCCCTTAAGTACTCTCACTCGTGTGGACCACTGTCAGTCTTGATGGCAAATCCCCCTATAGCCTGCTCTATAACTTTGTTTTGAATGAAGTATCTTCTTTGGTAAATCTGTGTGCTTCATGGCCATAGCTCTGCCCTCCTGTGTGCTGGCAGATGGGTAGCCATCCATGTCCAGGTAGCTACCCCCAGAGTTCATAACTTGTAGCCTCAACATGAGCCTGGCCACTGCTGTGGCAAATTAGGGGTCGGGGTACAATAAACCCTGGAGGCAAAAGGAGGGGAGTGAAAACCTCAGTGCTGACAGATGTTGTCAGGGCTCACAACAGAGCTCCAGGAGAAGAGCCCCACAACCAACTGAAAGTTTAAAAAGAAAAACAAAGGCACCTGGGTGAAGATAAAGCCATTTTAAAGACATAAACAGCTGAGGTAGCCCATCCATCTTAGGTGCCTTTGATGGGTGTGGTGGTTTGAATAGGAATGGCCCCCACAGACTCATGTGTTTGAGTGCTTGGCCCATAGGAAAGTGGCACTATTAGGAGATGTGGCCTTGTTGGAGGAAGTGTGTCACTGTGGAGGTGGACTTTGAGGTCTTAGAAGCTCTAGTCAGTTCTTTCTGCGATGCCTGGGGATCAAGATGCAGGACTTTCAGCTCCTTCTCCAGCACCATGTCTACTACTTCTCTTGCCATAATGATAATGAACTAAAACTTTGAATTGTAAGCCAGCCCCAGTTAAATGTTTTCATTTATAAGAGTTGCCGTGTGCCAGGTGGTGGTGGCATATGCCTTTAATCCCAGCACTCGGGAGGCAGAGCCAGGCAGATCTCTGTGAGTTCGAGGCCAGCCTGGTCTACAGAGCAAGATCTGGGACAGGCACCAAAACTACACAGAGAAAGCCTGTCTCAAAAAAAAAAAAAGAGTTGCCATGGTCATGGTGTCTCTTCACAGCAATATAACCCTAAGTAAGACAATGGACAATATAGAAGGGGAAAATATCTTCGAATGAGATCAATTTGAATGGATTTTCTCAGCCTAAAAACCATGATGGCCAGAGTTTCAGACCTAGGGCTCATACCTCATATGAGAAGAAAATGAATCAAGGGAGGAAGAAAGGTAGCGAAATTCACTGTCATCATTGCCCTTGGCTTCAGGCATGTCAAGCATGTCAGAAGTGGTTGACTGGCCTCCAACACATCTTCAACAACACGTAGAGAACACAGCCCTCCTCAGTGGAGGGTGATTTCCAATAACCCCGGGTTGCATTTGACTTCATTAAATAGAGATTTAAAATATATCTTTTAAAATGTTGAATTCCTTGCATTCTCATTCTGATAAAAGCAAGCTAGTGACTACTTAGTCTCTTTCTAATTTAGAAGTTTTTGATCCAAAGAATGGTCTTTTTGGCTTTGAATCAGTGAGTTTATTAAGAATATAACAAGTCAAAGTAAAATAATAAATAGCAAATGATAGATGACAGACAGACAGATAAATGATAGATAGACAGACAGGTAGACAGATAGATAAATAGCAAAACACTGTCAACTCAGGCATTCAAAACACCCCACAGGAATCACTGGGGGGCCCTTAAGGCAGCCAGCTGGAGTTGCCAACAGAGTCCAAGAGTGAAGTGATTTCTAGGGTGAGGCTTCCAAGTAAAAGAACAAACAGCAGCTGATAAGGATGACATCATCACATTGGGTGCTCACAACATCCAGCAGACACTGGGTGAGGAGGCTGAGGCCGTTTCCTGGAATTCCTCATTGAGTTTTCACTCTGCGGCTGAATTGCCAGTTCCTTTTCCGCTGTAGGCACTTTTACAACATGGGATAAACAATAGCGACTTCTGCTGGGAATGGCTCCCCCTCCAGCTGTTCACAAGGGCACACTTTGATTTTGCAGGCTGTTTTGCTGTTGTTTCTCTTTGTCACAGAGTTAGGGGGACAGCTCATCCCTGTGCTTGGGGGACATTGTGTGAAATGCACTTGGGTCTGAAATGGGAGAGATGTAGCCCCACTTCCAGAGCTTCCCTCCTCTCTCCCTCTCCCCCTCCCCCTCTCTTTTTAGTTCATTGAAATTATTATTGTATATGTATATACTATTTTCAAAGCTTTATACAAAGTTTTGTATACAAGCCAGCCTGATCTACAGAGCAAGTTCCAGGACAGCCAGGGCTACACAGAGAAACTCTGTCTCAAAAAACAAATATACAAAATTTGTAATCACTTAGAGCCTACTCATTTATCTTCTTTATTTTAATTTTAAATATTTTAGACAACTTTTAAATTTAAATATATTTTGATTATATTCTTCCTCTCCCCTGAGTCCTCCCAGATCCTCTCCTCCTCCCTACCCACCCAACTCTAAGTTCATTTTCAAAAAACAAACAAAACCCCAATACAACAAGCCCCCCTAAACTAAGAAAAAATAAATAAAACCACACCCAAAAAGAATACAACAACAGCAAACAAACAAAGAGAAAAACAACCCACCAAATTGTAACCAAATAAAATACACACAAAAAAACTACGGAGTCCATTATATGTTGGTCAACTACTCTTGAACTTGAGGCTGGCTGGAGTCGTTGATGTAGACTCTGTTGGAGAAAACTGATTATCCCTCTCCCAGCAACTATAAGTGACAGTTCAGGTTTTTTGTTTTGTTTTTGTTTGTTTGTTTGCTTTTTGGTTTTTGGTTTTTTGAGACAGGGTTTCTCTGTGTAGTTTTGGTGCCTGTCCTGGATCTCGCTCTGTAGACCAGGCTGGCCTCGAACTCACAGAGATCTGCCTGGCTCTGCCTCCTGAGTGCTGGGATCAAAGGTGTGCACCACCATCGCCCAGCTATAGTTTTTTTTTTTTTTTTTTGGAGCTGAGGACCAAACTCAGGGCCTTGCACTTGCTAGGCAAGCACTCTACCACTGAGCTAAATCCCCAACCCATATAGTTCAGTTTTTAACCTTTATCCTAGTGGCTAGGTTTTCAATCATTCATTCATTTTTTAAAATTATAAAACAATAAAAAAATCTTAAAACAGCCTTTATGCATATGATAGAGGTCCTTAAAGAGAAAAATGAATAAATCCCTTATAGAAATCTATGAAAACACAAACAGTGGAAGGAAATTAATAAAGCCATTCAAGACCTGAAAGTGGAAATATAATCAATAAAGAAAATTCAAACTGAGGGAAATCTGGAAAGAAAAATATAGGAACTTGAACAGGAACCACAGAGGCAAGATTCACCAACAGAATACAAGAATTCAATGGAAGTGAGAATTTTAGGCATGGAAGACATGATAAAAGAAATAGAAAATACCTTAGCCAATAAATAAATAAATAAGTAAATAAATAAATAAATAAATAAAGTTAAATCTAAAAAACTCTTGGTGGAACCTGGCGGTGGTGGCACATGCCTTTAATCCCAGCACTCGGGCGGCAGAGCCAGGCGGATCTCTGTGAGTTCAAGGCCAGCCTGGTCTACAGAGCGAGATCCAGGACAGGCACCAAAACTACACAGAGAAACCCTGTCTCGAAAAACCAAAAACCAAACCAAAACAAAACAAAAGCTCCTGGTAGTGGTGCTGGTGCTGGTGCTGGTGGTGCTGGTGCTGCTGGTGCTGGTGCTGGTGCTGCTGCTCACCTGTGATACCAGCACTCAGGAGGCAGAGGCAGAAGGATCTCTGTGAGTTCAAGGCCAGCCTGGTCTACAGAGCGAGTTCCAGGACAGCCAGGGCTACAAAGAGAAACCCTGTCTCAAAAAACAAAACAAACAAACAAATCATAGAAGAAACTTTCCCTAACCTAAAGAAGGAGATGCCTATCAAAGTATAAGAAGCATACACTAAAATAGATTGGACACAAAAGGAAGTCCCTTTGGCACATAGTAATCAAAATACTAAACATATAGAACAAAGAAAGAATATTAAAAGCTGCAAGTGAAAAAGAACAAGTATATAAAAGCATACCTGTTAGAATTATACCTGATTTCTCAATGGAGACTCTAAAAGTCAGAAGTGCCTGGACAGACATCCTGAAGACTCTGAGACCACAAATTCCAGCCCAGGCTACTTACTATACCCAGTAAGACTTTCAATCACCATAGATGGAGTAAATAAGACATTCTATAAATAAACCAAATTTAAGCATTATCTATCTACAAATCCCACGGAAGGTGCTAGAAGGTAAATGCCAACCTAGAAAGGTCAACTACATCTAAGAAAACACGGGAATAAATAATTCCACACCAGCAAAGTAAGAATGAGGGGGGGAAGCATACCCATCTACCCACCACCACCACCACCACCACCACCACCACCACCACCACTAACAACAACAACAACAACAACAACAACAACAACAAAATAACAGGAATAAACCATCATTGATCATTGATATTGCTCAAACATCAACAGTCTTAATTCCCAAATAAAATAATACAGACTAACAGAATGGATGTGAAAACAGGATCCATCCTTCTGCTGCATCCATTAAACACACCTTAACATCAAGGATAGATATCACCTTAGGTTAAAGTGCTGAAAAAAAATATTCTAAGCAAATGGACCCAAGAAGCTGGTGTAGCCATTTTAATATCTGACAAAATAGACTTCAAACCAAAACTAATAAGAAAAGATAGCAAAGGAAAGAAAAATCCACGAAGAGGACATTGCAATTACTAACATCTACAACCCAAACACAAGGGCACCCATGTTTCTTTTTTTTTTTTTTTTTTTTCCGAGACAGGGTGTCTCTGTGTAGCTTTGCGCCTTTCCTGGAACTCACTTGGGAGACCAGGCTGGCCTCGAACTCACAGAGATCCGCCTGCCTCTGCCTCCCGAGTGCTGGGATTAAAGGCGTGCGCCACCACCGCCCAGCCCATGTTTGTAAAATAAACACTCTACAGCTTAAATCACATACTGACCCTCACACAGTGGTTGTGGGAAACATCAATACCCCACTCTCACCAAAAGACAGGTCATCCAGACAAAAACTAAGCAGAGGAATGCTAAATAACTGCCATTATAAACCAAATGGACCCAACATATTTATAGAGCTAACTTCCCAGTGAGCTTAGACAACACATGACAAACCAGCGTAATGTACAGATCAGTTATAATATGCTTAGCCAATGTTACTGTAGTGGCTTGCAAATGGTTTCTGCTAGTAATTACGTGGCGCTGTTTACCGTTCGAGAAAAGTCAGGAGGCACAACAAAACCCACTATAAGTTTATTAAGGGAAGGGAACAGAAGGGGGTGCTTAGGCCTATTGAAAGATTATGCAGGAAGAGAGGGAAGGGGTGTGTGGGGACCCGCTTTTAAGGAATTACCCCACACATGCAAATATGGGCTTAGGTAGCTACGCCATGCATGTGCATAGATTACATGATCATGCTGCGCGCAAATTGCAAATTCCATAGGATATAAGGCCCTGAGATGACTAACTGTTTTGCCAGCACTTGAGTGGTTATAGAGGAGTGGCTAGGAATTCTATCAGTTTCTGTCCAACTTCAAGGAGAAATAGAAATGCTAAAAAAAAAATTTTCTTTCGAAAACAGAATTTTTTTTTTAATTGGGAAGATGTAAAAAAAAAAACCACTTATTTTTAGGAGTTCAAGTGACTTCACGTAGGAAGTTTCTAACTACCATCAATGAATCATGAGTGTGGTATTTGTAACACTTTATTTCTGTAATGACATTTAGATTAAAGCATTATCTGTGAAGCAATACAATCTTTCTTTCTTAAAAAAAAATGTGTTTAAATAATGAAGGGCACCTCCACACAGCGGGGGCTCCCTCCTGAACCTGGGGTTAGGCACAAACCACACAAAACACCTGTTTTCACAGAGAGACCTTTTATTAAGCAGGGAAGAAAAGTCAAAGTGGCTGCTTTCTGACTCAGGCAGAAAAACAGCAGCAAATGACCTTGCAGGTGTCATTTTTAAGGGAGGAGAGGGGAGGTCTGTGTGAGAATGGGCTAGGATGTGGTGATAGAGGAGATGGGGATGAGGGAGAAGGGGAAGGGGACAAAGGAAAGCATGCAGGGGGATTTGTCTCAGAGGGACAAAGGACTGCTCTGGATAGAGGGGAGACAGACGTGGCACATGGGCAAATGGCAGTTTATAAAGATAAAATGGGATGAGGTGTTTAATTTTTGTTTGTTTGTTTGTTTGTTTTTCGAGATAGGGTTTCTCTGTGTAGCCCTGGCTGTCCTGGCACTAGCTCTGTAGACCAGGCTGGCCTCAAACTCACAGACATCCACCTGCCTCTGCCTTCTGAGTGCTGGGATCAAAGGCGTGAGCCACTACCGCCCGGCAGGGTGTTTAATTTTAATTGGGCATATTGATTAGTCAGCCAAAAGGGGGTTCTGATTGCTGGACTGTCAGAGCTGGACCTTGGTAGTCAGCCTCAGGAGGAGGAAGTGGCCAAATAAGGGAAGAGACCTTGGTGGCTAGCTCTAGGAATGTAATCTAATCGGTTTTTTTTAGCAAGGCAAAAGGAGTCGGGGAGAAGGGCAGGGCCTGCCACAGCCATGCTCGCCACATTCAAGCTGGCCAGAGTCCCTTCAGATAAGTTTTCTCTGTGTAGCTCTGGCTAGCCTTTAACTCACAGACATTCATCTGCCTCTCTTGAGTGCTGGGATTAAAGGCATAATCCTTTCTTTTAAACAATGTGCTGCAAATATAAATGTGTATAGGTCTAAGATAGGTCTATTCTGTGAGTTCTGATTTTTTTTCCCTCAGACGGACAAAGGATGATTTGCAAGTTTTAATTCTCTGCTTCAAAATCATTCCAGAAGGTAATTCTAGAAAATATATACAAGTTAATAGTAATTTGACCAACTGCCTTGATTTAAATCCTGTTGAGGGCCTAGTAGGAGAAATTTGAGTTGTAGGGGGTTGAATTAGTTACTTTTGGTTGTTTGTTTTTTCTAGACAGGGTTTCTCTGCTTAACAGCCCTGGCTGTCCTGGAACTCAATTTGTAGAACAGGCTGACCTTGAATCCACCTGCCTCTGCCTCCTGTGAAGGGTCAGGCATGTTTGCATATGCCTGGCGGACACTTCTGCCTAGCCAGGTCTAGGTCAGGATAGCCATTTCCGGGTCAGGGCGTCTCGTAACCAGGACGACCGACGGACCCGGACACATCCGCCTGGCCAGTTCCTGGTCAAGATAGCCATTTCCGGGTCAAGGCGTCGCGTGTAACCAGGATCCGTGATGTCACGTAGCCACGCAAGAGCGCGGCGTGCCTACGTCATCTACGTCTACCTGTGCACGCCCCCGCCTTTATAGAAAGCCACCATAACTCTGATCTAATCCCTTCGCACACGTGTCTCCCCGGGCCTCGGGCACTCACTATCCCTCTCTTCTTAATAAACTCTTATTAGCAGATTCTGTCGTGTTTCGTGACGTTTCCTTGCAGGGTAACAGCGCAAATAACTAACATCCTGGATGCTGGGATTAAAGGTGTGTGTGACCACACCCAGTTAGTTACTTTTCTTTTCTTTCTTTTTTTTTTTTTAAATTTATTTATTTTTATGTGCATTGGTGTTTTGCCTGCATGTATGTCCATGTGAGGATGCCAGGTCACCTGGAACTGGAGCTACATATAGTTGTGAGCTGCCATATGGGTGCTGGGAATTGAACCTGGGTCCTTTGGAATAACAATCAAGCTCTTAACCATTGAGCCATCTCTCCAGCACCTCCCCTCCCCCCTGCAAATAATTACTTTTCTTAAGGTTGTGACCAAATCCTGACAAGAAGCAACTTAAGGGAGGAAGGAAAGGTTCTGGGAGGGTGGGGAGATTCATGGTACTCAGTTCACTTTCTTCTTTTTTCTTTTATTCCATCCAAGGCCCCAGCCTTTGGGTTGGTCCCACACAGGGTAGTGTGGGCCTTTCCTCACAGTCCTCTCTGAAACACCCTCACAGGCTGATCCAGAGGTGTGCATCAGTCTCCTAGGTGATTCTAAATCCAGTCACGTTGACAATGAGGATCACCCCATCCATCACAGGATGAACAGATTAATGGACTTTTTTCTTTTCTTCTTCTTTCTCCTCCTCCTCATTCTTAAAAAAACAAAACAAAACAAAAAAACTTCTATTTATTTTTAATTAGATGTATGTGTGTGTTTGGAGTGGTATGTATGTACTAGTTATAGGTCCCGGTAGAGGCCAAAAAAAAAAAAAAAAAAAAAAAAGGATATCTGAGTCCCTGGAGAAGACGTTGTCAGCCACTCGATGTGGGGAACTGAACCTGGGTCCTCTGCCACAGCAGTCTGTGCTCTTAACTGCTGAGCCATCTCTGAAGCCCAGTGGATGCCTTTTTGTGTGAGTTCTCTGTTGGGACTGGATAGCCTTCCTGCAGGATGTGTGGTTATAAAGTGAGTCTGGCTTCCCTTAGCTCTTTCTGTGTTCCTCTCTGCACGTGACTAGTGCGTGAGTGTGTGGGTGAGCATGCGTGGTTCAGAGCAGCTGCCCAGTGTTAGTTCCTTCCTTCTCTTGCTGCTGAGACAGAATGCCCGACACAAGCGCTTGAAGGAAGGAAGGGTTGGATTGGTTCACAAGAGAACATTGGGAAGTCGCCGTGGTAGGGGCTTGAAGTGACTGGTCACATTGTATCCACAGTCAGGAAGCAGAGAGAAAAAGAAAAACTTGTGCTCAGCTCTCTGTCTCCTTTTCATTCAGTCCAAGACCCCAGCCTATGGCAGGGCACTGCCCATGTTTGTACTGGGTTTTCCCACCTCGGTGCACCCAGTCTAGAAACTCGTCTCCAGAAGTGCCAGGGGTCTGTTTCCTTAGTGAGTCTAGAGCCTGTCAACTTGACAAGAGGAACCTACCCTCAAAGCAGAGGCTCTCCTGCAGTGTGGCCTTTGAACCTGTGTACCAGCAAGGAGCATCCAGGAAGGAAGAATGGGAGCTAGGTCACCAGGACCAGAGTGCTTGGTGAAGGGTTTGAATTCTGAAATAGTAAGACGCCGTCGTGGGTATGAAACAGACTGGTAGCCTGATGTGATTGACCTTTAATATGCAGAGCTGAGTGGCATTTGTTCCTTTGTGGCACCACTGTACACATGAGGGACACAGATGACTTCGGGTCATACTGTTTCCTTTGACATGGCCATAGCAAACCATAGCAAATCCATAGCTGTTATAGAAATGATAGGATAACAAGGTAGATTTGAATCTACTTTTAAACCAAAAAAGCAACTACTAGTTTTAAATATTTTACATTGATATGGATTTTTGTATATTGATACAAATTTAAGGTTATTTTGGTTAGAACATACTGTACATATATGTCTACTCTTGTTCAAGGTATTGTACATATATACCTCATCTAATAATGTAATATAAATTTCTAGTCCTTGAAAGTTATTATTACAAACTATTTAGGATAATAAATGCAGGTTAGTAGTTAGTCACTTTTATAATCAAACTTGAAGTTATGTTAGGTATGTTTTCAAGGTCAAACAGATATATTTTAGATAGACAAGTAGCCTTCAAACACTTGAGAGATCTACAGAATGTGGCATTTAAATGTTTTAATAACAAAAGCTTTTTTTTTTTTTTTTTTTTAATGAGAATGAGACATGTCTGCTCCTGGCAGTACCAATCTACTTCAGAGAAGATGCTGGGCATCAAAGAAACTATATATGGAGCTTACTTTCTTTGTGGCAAAAGTTAGCCATTGGGCAAGAAACTGCCCTTGCCTTGACTGCTGACAGTATGTATCCAAGTTGGACAAGCAGGACAAAAAAGAAAGTGCTAGAGTCTCCTTCCCAAGTAATTGCACATATAAAAAAATGCTAAAATGAATCAAGATGGCGGCTGCCGCTGGTGGGCCATGTGTGAGAGCAAAATAGGATGATGAACTGATGTGGAAGTAAGAGGAACAGGGCCACACAGAAAGACGTCAAAAAAGGTATACAGAAAAAGTGAAAGATAAAAGCTCAGAGAAAAAAGATAGAAGGATTAATTTAAGTTAAGAAAAGCTGGCTAGAGCATCAGAGTTTCTCTGCCTTCCTCGGGAATCCGCGGTTTGGATCGATCCTTCCTGTGCGGTCTCCCCAGGCCTGCGGGTGAGCGGATCGCCAGGTGCTCGGTGAGAGGCTCGGTGCGGCGTGGTCGTAGCGAGCACAGGGAAGGAGCAGCGGCCGGGGGCTCCCCGGGTGACCCTTTGGGGCGCGACAGAGCTGGGTGAACGCAAGAAGAGGAGCTACAAGGATCAGGGACACCTGTACCCGCACAGTGGATGTTAATCACCTTGCTGATTGCTTCTCAATTGGGAACTAGTGGAGAGTGCAGCGCCCTGCGAGACCTGAGCTCCGTGGCAGGGATCAGTGCAGCTGTGGCTACAGAGGCAATGAGGGAGGACGCCGCGGTGCTCGCAGGAACCTGAAGGATCGAAAAGCCAGAGAAGGAGGAAGACATCAGGGGCCAGCCACCCAGCTATACAGCAAGCCACGGAGTAAGAGGTGTCTTTGGATCCTGTATTTCAAGAAGCTCTCAAAAGAACTTATTAAGACCACACAACCACCGAACCAGATCACCAGAATCGTAAATATATACCTCACCGACTGAGAACAGGGGTGGTCAGCTTGCCCAGAGAACCAGATTTTTAGTTTCTCATTTCCCGGTGCTTGAAGTTTCTCATTTCTGAGGCTTAGAGGTGTAAGCCTGAAGGGTTAGGGTCTTACACCATCTGCACTGAGCAGAGAAAGGGATGAGTAGACGCCAGCGGAAAAATACAGGCAACAACATAAAGGCCTATATGACAACACCAGAACCTACCGACCCTACAATTGTAAGTCCTGAACATACCAAGGCAGAAGAAACAGAAGAAATTAATTCTAACAATGA
>CABHPP010144853.1:50754-71550 GCA_902168425.1 Peromyscus attwateri | reverse complement strand
CCTTCCTTCCTTCCTTCCTTCCTTCTTTCCTTTCTTTCTTTCTTTTTAAAGAACCCTACAACAAAAGAGAGACCACACCTGTCCCAGCTAGGATTGGTGGCAGTATTAGTGCATTTCTTAAAGGACTGTTGTGGAGTTTTAATAAATTTACACTCCACTAGAAACACATAAAACTGAAGTCATTCCTTCCTGGGATGCTGTCTTCCAGATGTGTCTCGAAGTCCCTCATCTCTCTTGGGGTCCCCATGCAAGCAGAGTGCCTGCTAGCCACAGGTGCTCCTTGCCCTGGGCACTTTCCTTGCAAACAAGATGCTCACTCACAGCTGGAGTGAGTAGGTCAGCTGCTCTGGTCCATGCTGCTCTGGTTCATCTCCGCATTCGCTCTAACAGGAAATTTAAAGATAAATCGTCCAATCAGAAATAATCCCACTCAAATGCAAATACATCAAGGGCTCATTACTTTAGCCTCACTAATTATGAGTCCATGGTGATTATTCATAAGTGGTAAAATGATTTAAGGAAAGAAACGGACGTTATAACTTTTGTCTGAATTTTCAGTTTGCTCAGGGGAAAAGTAAATCTATTCAGTTGTCAGTAGCAATTTCAAAAGAAAGATTAAACTATGAAATTGAAGATTCGCCTGCTACACGTTAGGATCCAGTGAGCTGTGTAGTGAGGGCTTCTGCTATTTGCTGAATTTCAGGTGCCACAGCATAATTTGTAACTTGGTTGGTAGTATGTGATAGTATGTACCGCCCCAGAGAGCAGGGGAGCCACTTCTTTAGAACTGATGGAAACATTTCAAATTTCACTGTCGACTAAGTTTTTAAACTCCTTGACTTCAAGGATCATTCATCCTCTTGTGTTCAATGCTCTGCCAGCCTCTGCCTTCTCTTGGGGTCCGCAAAGGTCTCTTACTCATGTGAATTGTATTACTGGGGTTTCATTTCCTAGCACATGAAGTTTGGAGACTATGTTCAGATGATAACAGTTGGAAAAGGCTGTTCAGTACAGCCACCAGGGTCTGCTTCAAGCAATGTCTTGCAAAACCTTTGTTGAAATTATATTATTATTTTTATGTTTATAGGTGTTTTGTCTGTATCTGTCTGTACACCACGGGTGAGCCTGGTGCCTTGGAGTTCAGAAAAGAGTATTGAATCCTCGGGAACCAGAGTTACAGATGGTTGTGAGCTGTCGTGTCGTGCTGGGAATTGAATCCAGGTCCTCTGGACGAGCAGCCAGTGCTGTTAACCACCGAGTCATCTCTCCAGCCTTTAAGAAATGTCTTACTGGAGAAAAGAGAGTAGACGTGATGTAACTTTGTTGTTTCTCTATTTTCTGCCTTAGCCTTTTCCATGGGAGACTAGTCTGTGTTCCTCTTTGCGGTTCCAAAATTCCTCTGTGATGACACATACAGTTTTGTTTAAAGGTTCATTTTATTGTTTATTTATGTATTTGCATGTCTATGTGGACATGGGTGCGGTGTGTCCAGAGCCCAGAAGAAGGTGTCAGATCCCCTGGAACTGGAGTTACAAGGCCGTTATGAGGTCCAGACATGGGTGCTGGGAACCAAACTCTGATCTTCTAAAAGAGGACCTCTCCTCACAGCTACGCCATCTCTCTAGCTCTACACTCAACTTCTGTTTCAGATGAAGGTGGCAACACACTAAAAGAAGATGATCCAGGGCCCAGGGATGCATCTGAGCTAGGATTTGATTGTGTTTCCTGTGGTGATATTTTGTTTGTGCTCTCACAAAGAGAATTTGCCTGGAGATCAGAGTGCGGAGCTAGCCACTGGAGGCCAGGCCGTCGTGGCACACACCTTTAATCCTAGCACTTGGGAGGAGGAAACAGGAAATGACAAGGCAGGGTGGAGACAGGAGCTCTGCCCTTTCAGGCTGAAGTAAGAAGTCTCTTGAGTGACTGGCTCCTTTACTGATCTTTCAACATTTACCCCAATATCCAGCCCGGAGTTTTTATTATTAAGACCAATTTGGATTCATGCTACAGTTTCCAAAAAAGCACGTGTTGGAAAATCAATCCTCAGTGGCAACAGGGTGAGGAGATGGAACCAAATGGGAGACATTTGGGTCATGAGGGCTCCACCTACACATGGCCTGAAGCTGTGAACTCACCCACGTGACGCCTTCTGCCGTGTGAGAAAGTGAGTCCTCCACAGGTTTGGCTATGTCTGCAGGTTTTAGAAGAAACAATAAACACCCGTTGTTTCGGGTTTTGATGCATGCTGCTAGGCAAAACGTTGTGATAGATGACCGCTGTAGGGATACAGCCACTAGGTGCTTTACGGTGGTATATGCATGAAAAAGGATACATAGTTCCTTATTATGTTAAAATAATAGTTGAAGTCTGCCTCAGGCAAAAAGACAAATAGAACACTCATGTATAAAGAACTCATGTATAAAGAACACTCATCAATAATGATCCATTCAAAAATGAGTACATTTTTATAGGTTACTAAACAGTTCTCCTATGGAATGCGTGTCTCTTTAGCTACCTGTACCAGTAAACCATCCCTGACCCCATACTGTCACACCTTTATGTGTGATTGGTCCTTCCTGGAAACCGTTTCTGTATATTGTTCCATTGCTTGGGGCTCAGGTTTTCCTAGAAAGGATTTTTTTTTTTAAAGATTTATTTTATTTTGGGGGCTGGAGAGATGGCAGAGTGGTTAAGATCATTGATCCTCTGGAGGACCCTGGTTCAATTCCTTTCACCCACATGGTGAACTCTCTGTAACTCCAGTCCCAGGAGGTCCAAGCCCTCTGTTTGCCTTTGAAGGCACTGTATGCACTCCTTGCATAGAGACACATGCCGGCAAAATACCCATATACATAAAATAAAAACAAAAATCTGAAGCCATCTTAAAGATGTATTTTATTTTTAATTATATGTATGTATATGTTTGTTTGAGTATGTGCATTTGGAGGCCAGAAGAGAAAGTTGGATGCCCTGGAACTGGAGTTGCAGGAGGTTGTGAGCAGCCTGACATAGGTGCCTGGGTCTCAACTTGGGTCCTCTCCAAGAGCAATGCATGCTCTTAAACACTGAACCATCTCTCAATCCTGAGAGTATTATTATTTTTTTTTTAACTTTCTTCGGTTTGTAACTAGGTAGCATTTGCACAAAAGTGTGTTTCCACAGTCCCTTGTGCTCAGTCGTTCAAGATACAGTACAGTTTCCCATCATACGACACAGACCACCTTTTTTGATGAAAAAACTCTTTCCATCTAGGAAGTATTCGAAACACCCCACGAAGCTCAGGGAGTTCTTTGTCAAAAGCCATGCTCTGGGAAACACCACAGTGTGCTGAAACCCAGGATTAATGTATGATAACGAGCAGCTGTATTATAGATGAGACTGTGGCTTTACCTCATCCCCTTTACCTGGCGACAATGTTGATGACAGCAATGATGATGATCATTTCCTGACTACCACTTTACATACATTAACTCCTCTAATGCCCACAGCATATATACGCCATATATTACTATTGTCCCTTACTTTTGCAGATAAAGGATTGAGGAAGGAGTAATTAAGTAATTTATCCATGGCCATGTAATTGGTAACTAGGCACGCACGTAAGGATTATAACCAAGGCGACCCGTCCCAAGAGTGTTCTCCCCATGTTCCACCACTCCACGAATGTGAGTCTGTATCCATATGCGCTTTCTTTAAATATGCATACATCTCTAATGACTGTGCATAGGATACACTTGTAGGATTTTTTGAAGACCACAATTTTGTCACATGACTGCTATCTTTTGCTATTGCAAACAATGTGTTGGTGAGCTGCCTTGAATGTATCACTGGTGCCCTTGTCCCTCCAGGGAAAATGCCCAGCCACCAGAGTGGTGGTTGTCAGGTTTCACACACCAAGCTTGCAAACACCTTCCTGTGTGGCCTTTGGATCATTCTTCTTTATCACCATCAGACACAGACATTCTTAGCACGACATCGTTACAGCCCCGGTATTTTCCTTTCTCAACACTGCTTATGATTTTAATATCCTAAGTATGTGGCGGCACCAGATGCCATTACACCGTTCTCTTGTATTTTCTTTTCAAATTTCGTTTTTCCTGTTGGGGGGAGGTCTGCAAATGTTATGAGACAAGGATCTAGCTTTGCTCTTCCCTATGAACCTACCATTTTTCTAGATTGCTACTCATTTGTTGCCACATTATTTATTGAATGCTGTTTTAACCTGCTGTCATGTGCCAGCTCCTTTGTCCTCTTTCAAACTTCCGTAGGTAGGTGGTTTATTTCTGAACTCTCCCCACGGCAATATCACACTGTTTACATTAGTGTGGGTTTGCATGATGATAGGGTGTTAATATTCAAAAGCAGAGCCCCCCCACCCATCCCCACTTCTTCCTCTTCTTTGCGATTTTCTAGCCTAGTCTTGGCTGTTGGCTTTTATATGCATTTTAGAATCATCTTGTAAGTTCTCTGAAACCCCCACTGGGATCTTTATTGAAATTGCATTGAATTTAAGGGTGAGTTTGGGGAAATTGGCATCTTTAAAATATGGAAGCCTCGTATCCATAAACGTGGTAAAAGACTCTTTCCTCGTCCCCTTCAATAAAGTTTTGTTGTTCCCCCATAAACATTGCACACATCGTTTGCTAGATTTATTTATGAGCATCTAAAAGTTTTTACTGCCATAGTTAATAATGTGCTTTAAAAAGTACATTTAAAAAATAACTATCGATTTTCAGATATTGATTTCTGGCACCCTTGCTGAACTTTCTTATTAGGGCTGATATTTATTTGTAGATTCTCTTATATATTCCATGTAAACAATTATATCATTTACTATCATCTTTTCTCAATCTTTAGTTATTTTTTTAAATGTCTATTCTGCTTTGTAAAATTGAGATATAATTACCACGGGACACAAAGCACACTTCTTAATTATTCAGATCTGTCAGCTTTGATAATTACATACATTCATGTAATTAACACCCCCAGTTGAGACAGGGAGTGACTCAGTCACCTGTACTCCCCTGAGTCACTCCTCCTGCCCTGGGCAACCATGGTCTTCTCTCTGTTATAATCTGTGAGCTTCCCTGTCCTTGAACTCTGTACTAATGCCATAGGAAGCACAGATGGCCGCATGTTGCATGTGTCACGTGAAGATTCACTCATGTTCTCACCTGTAGTGGCAGTCCATTCTTTCTGCTCTGGCTGAGCACTATTCTGTGGCACATAGGACATGATCTGTTGTCCACCCTGTTGATGACCGTTTGGGCTGTTCTGAGCTCACTGATTTTAGGGAATAAAATCTAGACTACTATAGACATTGCTATGTTTCTTTTTTCTTTGTCTTTTTTAAAATTGTGCCTATTATGTTGACCAGGACCTTCCAAATATCGCTGAGCACAGAATAAAGGCTATTCTGATTATGTTTTTGACACTGTTTTGATACTGACACACATTTTTGAATGATACACTTTGTTACATTAAGGAAGTTTCATGTGGTCTTAGCTCGTTAAGAAAATTGATTTGGAGATCTGTTTTCTAAATCAACTGTAGTTACTGAATCACATTAAGTACTTTAATCTTGTAGAACAGTGATTTATATTATAGAACCTATTTTTATGTGTTAAAATCATAATTAGGGCTGATTTAAGAAATTGTGACTAAAATGGGGTATTTAGTGTGTTTGCATGACATTGGACTACAGTTTTTCTGGTTTTATTTTGATATTTAATAGCACCATAAAATGAGCTGAACAGATTTCTTCCTTTTCCTTGTCTTCTGAAGCAATTTTATTATGTTAAGTTGTACATTTCTTGAAGGCAGAGCATACCTGTAAAACCAGCCAGGCTTGGAGACTGAATCCAGGGAGGGTAGCAGCAGGGTGTGGGGATTAATTTACTGTCCTTGAGAGTAATTTGTACACTCGTGCCTTTATATTTCTTTTTGAATCAGCTTTCCAATGTTTTTCTGGAAAATTGCCTTTTTAATCAGACTCTTCACATTTGTTGCCAGGAAGCTGTTTATTGTATCCACCTTTTATTTCTCCTGCATTTTTATTGCGTTCTTCCTATATCCAGAATATGGGTAGTTTTTTGTTTGTTTGTTTGTTTTTTAATTTCTGCTTCTTTTCTTTTGACCAAGTTAGTGTGATGCTTTGTCTCCTGGAAGACTATTTTTCTTTTATAAAGCATCTTCCCGACCTCTCGTTTTTTTTACATTATTAGTCTTGCTAATCTCAGCTTCCTGTGATTTTAGTTCCTCCTGCTCTGGTTTCTCCCGTTGTGATTTGTGTATTCGGTATCGCCAGCCTCAGTCTTTCTTTCTGGTTTCAGGCGTGCTTTCAATGTTTACCTCAGCCGCTCACGGTGACGAACTGGAACTGTGGCTCAAGTCCGCTTGTGCGGGTTGCTTCTGTATATTCCTCCCAATGCTGTGTCTTGATAGCTTGAAGTCTGCTGGTGCTCACAGTACAAGATCTGTCAGGTCTGTGGTCAGCTGCTGCTCCCACGAGCAACACACACTCTGAGCATTCCTACCACCCTGCGGACCCGCTGGGAAGCATCACGTCCTCATCACTGCTTATTTCCTAGATCTGCCATTTAGTGTTTGTCCCATGATTTGCTTCCCAAATACCATTGTTTCTTCTCCTTGGTTGCTTAGAGTTTTGTTTTGTTTTGTTTTTTCATTTCCAGATACACTAACAATTTCTATTGCTTGTTCTAATCTTTTATAAAGAATGGTTCTGGGGTTTGATACATGCTAGGCAAGTGCTCTGTCACTGACTTCCCACCCCCAACTACTTTTTTCGTTTTATTGAGATGGCTACCGGATTCCAATTTTTCAGTATTTGTTGGGGTTGGTTAGCAGTATAGTAGATGAAGTGTTTTTCTTCAGGTTTTCATGTATGCATGAAAACACATGCATTCCTTAATTCTCAGCATTTTTTTACATGTCCCCTTGCCTAAACCTCATTGTGTTATTTAATTGCCTGTGTTGTTACTGCTTTTTTTCTGTCTTTTCCATCGGTCACTACTGGTCTACCAATCCTGAGAAAATAATACTAAAATCTCCATTGTGTTAGTTATAAATTCTTTTTGTTTATATCAAGTTTTGATTTATGTATTTTGTGGTCACATTGTGAGGCACAGATATGACTATAAGATCTTTCTGGTAAGTTTTTCTTTAATTATTAGTAACATCCTCTTTATTTTAGTAGTGTCTTTTGCCTTAACTAATTCTGTTGTGGGATACTGTGTAGACACCAGTCAATATTTGCTTGGTTTGTTTTTTCTCATTTACTTTTTCTATGAAGTCTTAGACATGTTTCTTCTAAAGAATGTATATCTATTTTTTTCTCCTTGTGTTAGAGTATCCATTCCACAGTCTGTGTTACAGGGGATTGGACCCAAGGCTGTAGCATGTTAAACAAGCATTCTACCACCTGTGTTTTCAGGTAGTTTCACTATGCACTTCAGACTGACTTTGAACTTGCCGCCCTCCTGATTCCACCCCCAAGATGCTGAGACTACAGGTATATGCATGAGTCAGAGCTCTCTATAGGAAAAGGACCAATGGAATGAGTACATATATTCAAAGGGAATCGATAGAGTGGCTTACACAGTACAGGCTGGGTAGTCTAACCATGGCTGTCTGCAAGCTAGAGAGGCTAAGAACCCAGGAGCTAATCAGTCCATGAGGTTGGGTGCCTTGTCAATCTCAGTCTGGCCTGGAAGATTCTTGGAGATCCCCTGGTCTTCAGTCCACACTAGAAGACCAAAGAAGCTGGGTCCTGGTGTTGGTGAAGGATGTCAGGATAGTAGCAGCAACACAGATGCACTTATCAGCAAGCAGCAAAGCTGGGAAGGCAAAGACAGTTGATACTGCTTTTCAACAGACCTCTTTATTCCTAGGCTGCCACTGGATGGTGCTCCCCGCTCTGTGGGAGGTCCTCCTCTCCCCTCAGTTAATCCTCCCAGGGAATGTCCTCACCTTGTGAGGTCAACCACTAGGGTATGCTCCATTTTCTAATTCATGATAGTCTCTTCATATTTTTGTGATTTGAGTGTTTTTTTTTTTTTCCAACCCACTCCCTGTAACTTCCTGTCTTCTACTGGCTTAATGGTTTCTTGTCTGATGTTTAATCCGAACTCTGCTTTTTATGCAGTTAAGAATAGAAACCACCACAGGGGAAATGAACCCAGAACACAATTTTATCCAATTACTTTTTGTCCTTTCTTTGGAAGTTACAGGGTCTCCCTTTCCCCCCCCCCCCCTCGTCCTCCACTCTCTCTCCACTCCCCCTCTCGGTTTCTGTCTCCCCGCCGTTAATTATCTTTTTAGTATGCATCCACGACTTGGCCTAAGGCAAAAGACTTACAGTATGTCTTTTTTCCCCAGGATTACCCCCACATTACTTCTTATTTATTTTTATTTTTAATATTTTGGGTCAGTTCTTTGAGCCAATGATTTACATAGAAGCTCATCATCTCTGTCACTTGCTCAGTTCTAAATGTTTTATTCTTTTGCCTTCTTTTATTGGTAGTAAGCCTTGATAGCCCCCTTTTAGAAATATTTTTTAATTATTTAATTTAATTACTTTTATGTGTCTGATGTTTTTGCCTGCATGAGTGTCTACGTACCATAGAGGCCAGAAGAGTGTATCAGTCATGTGGAACTGGAGCTACAGGTGGTTGTGAGTTGCCACATGGGTGCTGGGAACAGAACCTGGTCCTTTGGGAGAGTACCCAGTGCTTTTAACTGATGAGCCATCTCTCCAGTGCCCTGATAGCCCTTTTATGAAATATCTGTTTTCTACCTTTACTCTTTAGTTGATCAGTTGATAAGAGAGTTCTGAGCTCCTGGCTATTTCCCCTCACAACTTTGAAGATATTGTAACAGCATCTTCCAGCCTCTAATGTCATTGTTAGAATTACTATTGTTATTCAAGTTATTGTTTTATTATATATAAAATTTATTTTTCCTTCCTGAAAATTTTAGTCTCTTTTATCTTCATATAATTTCACTGCAACTAGTCTAGAAATGCACTTCTGAGATATACTTCTTACTTTTGACTTATTTGTTTTGCATAGGCTTGGTCAGCTTCCTTAATTGGAAGGTGTTCTTTTTGATGAGGTCTGCATGATCCTCAATTATTGTCACTCAAACATTATTTCCTCTCTACCATCTTCATTCATCTGAGCCTGTAGTTCCTGATAGGTAGATGTTAGATTTCCTCCATCGTGAGTCTGTCTTTTAACTTCTCCTTTACACTCTCTGTTTTCTTCCTCTTTTATGCTATGTGCTGGGCAGCGCTGGGCAGTGCAGGTGGAGTTGACTCCTGTCTGTCTGCCTTTTTCTTGCTGCATCCCATGCACTCATCATGAACCTGTCATGTGGTGCTTCTTCCCAGATGATTTCCCAGTATTTTACCTTTGGGATTTGCAGTGTTTGTTTTTAAAATTATTCTTTTATTAGTCCTTTGAAAATTTCATAGTTTGTCTTTTGATCATATTCATGTCTTCTGCATGATCCCCCCAGGTCCACCGCCACCCCAGGCCTGTTCCTTATCACCTAACTTTATGTTTTCTTTTTTATTATTGTTTTGTTTTAACCCATCAAGCACAGTTTATGCTGCCCATATGCTCTTGCTTGTGTGACCTTCACTGGAACGTGGTTGGTGGCATCCTTAAAGAAAACTGACTCTCCCTCTCCCAGTAGCTCTCAGTTGTCAATGGCTTCTTAGTCAGGGGTGGGATTTCATCCCTAGCTCTCCCTCTCCACGCCAGGATTTGGTCTGGTTTTAGCTTGCTCGGGTCTTGTGCATGCTGTCTCGGTCACTGTGAGTTCACGTGTGCTGTGAGGGAAGACACTGTTTCCTTGCAGTCACTGCTGGTTCTTACAATCTTTTGATTCCCTTCTCTGAAATGATCCCTGATCCCTGGGAGAAGGGAGATGCCCTGTTTATGGCTGAGCATTCTGAAGTCTCTGTTCTCTGCATCCTGACCAGTTGTATTCATTGCCATCTACTACAAAAATTAAACAAGACAAACAAAAAGCTTCTTTCATGCAGGCCAATTATTTATTATTGTACTCAAAGATTAGTGTGTCTGGTAATCCTCATCAGTGGGGATTTTCATAAAAACCCTAGTTTTTATGCTTGTGTTTTTTTTTGTTGACTTGTGTGTACAGTGAGTATTTTCCTTGTGCTGTGTGTGACTTTGTATTATAAGGGGACTTTCTTTTGCTTTGGGAATCTGGGCAGCCTGAGTCATTGCAGAGACTCTTTGGGGGTGTTCTGTTTACTTTGAGCCATCCAGACCCATCATCAGCCCAAACCTATTTTCACATAACTGTTCACCTCAAGGATCCTTCATACCACAAATGCTGCATAAAATAAACTCCAAACAAGCAGGGTGGGAATGCTGAATTCTGTTGGGAGAATTATTTATTGATGGAGTCTATTTTTCTAGCTAGTGTCATGACTGAAACAATTCCCTTCCTGTCTGTCTGGAGTGGTGGGTAGATTTCTAGCCTCAGTTTTCTCTCAGTTAGCACTACTGGGAGACATCGCAGGCACATTTCCAGGCGATCTGGCTCGACTGACTTCCCCAGGGACTGAACATCTGTTGTGGACCTTCTTCTGTGATTCTCAGCTCATGCCTACCTTCTGACCTGGGCACAACTATAGAGCACAGCCTACCCTGAATTCTACTTTACTACTGTGGTGAAGCTACATCTTGTAAAGCCAGAAGCCCTTACTCCTTTACACAATATGGTGTGTGTGTGTGTGTGTGTGTGTGTGTGTGTGTGTGTCTTTCCTTTTTCTGACTCCAGGTCTTTATGTGACTTTTATGTGACTCTTCTGTGCAGTCATTAAGAGCAGCTAAGTTCCAGTACACTCCACTCTATACGAATGTTTTTCCTTTACATCTCTATCCATATGTTTCAAAGTATGAGGTGGCAGGGGTACTGGTGACAGGGCAACTCTTCTTGTCCTGAGCCAGGAAGTCAACCCCATTAGAAGGACACAGGCAGACATCTTACTACCTAAGGCTCCTTCCACTTCCAGTACCCTCATCCATATAGTGCTTGCAAAAGAGTTCTGATCCATGAAAAACAGACATACTATGTAGATATCTGAAGCTCCTCTTCCTGAACATGCCACACCCCATTATTCTGTTTTTGTTTCTTCTACAGCTCCACACTTTAGCCAGACATGTCTTGGTCAAAGATGCTACAGATGATTTGGGGTCTTTTTCTCCCTCACTTTGATGACTAATCTCAATTGCCAACTTGACTACATTTGTAATCAAGGAAAACCCAAGCTGCTGGGTGCTCCCGTGAGGGACACCACTGATCAGATGAATTGTAGCAGAAACACCCTCTCTAAATCTGCTCTCAGCCCACATGAAAGGACCTGGAAGAAGAAGCTTTTGCTGTTTGCCTGCCTCTCTTTACTCTGGCTGGCAGGTTCATCTAGCCTGCTGCGGCAGCTGTGCAGCTGGTATTAAATCAAACTTCTTCAGAATTCAGATATAGACTGAAAACCAGCAGCTCTCCAGGACTCCAGCATCAGATTAAGACTCCAGAGACATCCAGCCTCATGGTCCGAACAAGCACCAGACTCTTGGCCTTGCCGTCAGGAGACAAAACTGTTGGACTACTGGGACCATATCTTGTAAACCAGTCTAATAATACACACACACACACACACACACACGCACGCACGCACGCACGCACGCACGCACAATCAGTCAATCAATCAATCAATTCTTTTCCTTTAGAGAATGATTGATAATATGTTCACTAACAGAGGCAGAACCCTTTCCCTGCCTAGTCCTCCTGAAACAGTGAGAATCCTCCATCAGGGTCACCGAGACAGGAAGTGGAGAAAGGAGCTTTCTGTGCAGCCGGGGAACCTGAGTTCAATCCCCAGAACCCACACAAACAAGAGAACAGACTACAGAGTTGTCCTCTGACCTTGCCACGTAAGCTGCTGTGGGTGTACTCCCCCCCCCCCCATACCCAGGAGCAGCCACACATATGCACACACAAGCCATGAGTTATAGAAAGAAGCCTTCATCCTTTATTTATGATGGCAATTGTCAGATTTGGACATAATTAGAATGAGAAACATTTTTCAGTGCAAGCTATTCGCCAGGCATGCGATTTCTCTTAACCTTGAGAATGGCAGCCGCCCTCCCCACAGGACAAGTGGAAAAATAAAGCTTAGAAAAATTAAGTCGCTACTGGTTCCATAAACGATGGAGCTGGGATTACAGCCAAGGTCTCCCTCTCGCTAGGACCCCACATTTTAAATCTGTCTTCATCACTTAATCATGTTTGCCATTTCTTAGTTCTTCATCTTGCCTTTCTTTAAACTAGAATTCTCTAGTCCTGGAGGATGTCCATTCCTTGTGCACATTTTTATTTTAGCAGTACCACATGTGTTCAAATGGCTTACAGTGTTCCCAAACAGGAGCTTAGTAACTGGAGTCCAGCATTCCTGTTGTGCAGGAGGGAAGCTTGTTGAACAGACATACCATTTCTTTCTATGTGTCCGTGTGTTCCTGTGTGTGTGTGTGTGTGTGTGTGTGTGTGTGTACACATGTGCAAGTGAGAGAGCACATGTGTGTCCCTCCATCAGTCTGTCTGTCCATCTGCCTCTGTGTGTGTGTGTGTGTGTGTATGTGTGTGTGTCTATCCGTGTGTGTCTGTCCATGTGAGTGTGTGTGTTTCTGTGGTCCTGTGTGGATGTTCACATGCTTGTGAAGGCCAGAGGGCAACCCATGTGTTCTTCCTCAAGAGCCCTCCAACTTGTTTTTTGAGACAGGGTCTCTCACTAGTACCTGGGAGACTCAGTGAGTACTTGGAACTCATTGATTAGGACAGCCCTGCTGTTTTCCCTCACCCTCGACGCCAGGATTGTAAGTGTGTGCCCAGCGTTTTGATGGAAAGGTTGAACTGGGGTCCTCAGGCTTACATACTATATTGCCGGTGCCATCTCCCTAGGCACCAGCCTTTCTCCCAATGCTGTTCTCTCTCCCTACCTTGATACCTTTCCTCTCTTGTACTAAAGCTGAAGGGTGTCATGCCTCAGTGAGGAGCTGTAGCCAGCTCTGTACTCTGTACCCTGTACTCTGAGGCAAGGGACGTGCCTTGTTAATTTGGTCTGATTCATTGGGGTCTTCTGCATCCTTAAGAGGGGAAGCACTTTGCTTCTTGAGCCATTTTATCTTTGTAAACATTGCTCTAGAAATAAAAATAATCAAGAAAGCTTCCCCAAAATTCACTTCACTGTTTGCTATTAATTTGGATTTTTCCCTAATTGTATAAAGTAATAGTTGGTATATAACTGAGTCTAAATTAAGCAGAAAATCAAAATAATTTCTGAAAAAAACCTTCCAACTTTTCTTTCAATTTTCATTTTTATGAAAGCAGCATGGGTACATGTTTATCAATATCTCTACAATATACTTACAATAAAAATTGCTATACTTCATCTGAAAATCTCATGCAATAGCATTGCATTACTGTTTTATCAGTGTTTCCATTACACATCATCTTTTGGCTTTTCTTCTCCAGGAGGAGGGACTCGGCTTTCTTGAATGTCACTCAAACACACACTTTTCTCCATGGGTGGTTCCAGGGTTCTCTGTTGATATCTAAGTCCAGGGTCTGCACTCCAAGGCTGTGCAGACACCGTCTACAGTTCAGTCCCCATGTATTGAAGCTTTTCTTCTTTTGCTGTTTGATTCCTGTTTTCCCTGGAGTTAATAATCGTCTCAGAGGCCTTCCTTAGTGTCTTTCCACGGACCACTAATCTGGCTCCAGAGTTCACACACAAACTGAAAAACTTCACTTGAGCGGGTGGATTCACCAGGTGATTCTCATTTGACCATCTGGGGCCCGGAAGTCTAACTTATTCCCAGAGCATTCATTTGATTTTTGTTTTGTTTTGATGAAAATGGATCCTTACTCCATCCACTGTTCTTTAAATGATTTTCCCCCCCTCTGAGTAATGCATCACGAACATCTTTCATGCCTAAAACAACCTATTTAATGGATGCATACCAACCGATTGTGCGAACACACCATAATCCATTAAACTAATTGCCCACGGTGACACATTTATGCAGTTTTCAATTTTTCACTTTTATAAACAGTCCTGAGACTCACGCTCCTGAGGCGCGATTTCGCCTAATTATTTGCTAAGATAAATTCTAAGTGAAGAATTGCTGGGTCAAGTGATCGATTACCCAGGATTGGAAGGAGACTCCCCCTTCCCACCACCATCCCTTGCCCCCAGCCCCACCCCTGCAGAAATAGTGCTGAGTTTGGGAAACAGAGCCCATTCTCAGCTTTGAACGTCTGTTCTAAATGGTGTCAGTTTTATCACTAATTATTTTAGCTAGAGCTTCTTCAATAGCTATGAGATTGTATGTGTTTCCATATGCATATATCAGTATGTTTTGGTTTTTCAGTTCTGTATTTTGTGAGCTGTATTCTGTTGTCTGTGTTCCTGTCATCCCTTACTGCTCCTTTGTCTACACCTTCTCGGGCTTACTCTCTCCGAGCTCTTCACTGCCGCCCTGACCCTGTTTTCATGTTTTAAGATTACCACCCAGCATTTATTCATCATGCCACAGTCTTCAAGGATCAGCAAATGTTGTAGGACAGAACATATCTGCTCTATGGCGCTCCTGTTTTAGAAGAGAGAGACAGGCAATGAACTAAATAAGCATAAGCAATTGAAAACATCAGCGGCTATTAGAGAGGGTTTCATAACCGCGCTATCCTGGGAGAAGGTTTCACGACCTCTAGATTTAGCAGTTTGGAGCTGGGAGGAGGGCATGCTGGGAAGGCAGTTAGAAGAACCTGCATGTTTAAGCAGTGCCCACACCAGGCTGAAATTGAACTATTTCTATGTTGAGGTCCTAATCCTGTGACACTCCTTCTGGGATATTTTCACCCACAGAAAACACTCTTCAGACTCTCATGATCTGAAGCCCTTCTCTCTCGCTGGTTTTTGTGGTCTCACCTAACAAATTTATCTTCGGTATCTTACATCCTCTGAGAGGGATTGTATGATGAAAAGGTGAGTGAGAGGAAGCTGGTTAGAACTCAAATTCCATTGTGTCCAGCATGCCTCAGACGCACATAAGCCACCCTCATGCAGACTTCCTCAGGGTGAAGATACATCTTGTGTCTATAGCAATCACAACTTCTGGTACACTGCGTACTCCATAGTTACACGACGATCAGTAGAGAACGTGACAGCCTTACTTGTCATGGGACTGTTCGTCTAACTCAAGTCTTCAGAAGCCTGTGAAAGATCATGACTTATGTAGACTTTGTTTCAGGCTAGGAGTCAGGGAAGCTACTCATTACAGAAGATAATGAGCTAATTACATAGAAGGCTAAGATGAAACTTTGTTGCCAACAGAGGAAAAATACCTAGAGTCCAAGTACAAAGATTATAACTGGTGTTTGAAAGGAATTAGGGCACTACTTTGTTTATCCATACATGTGTGTAGGTGTGCATGCAGGCATGCTCACCCACGTGTGCATGTGTATGCTCGTCTGTGTGTGGAAACAGTCAGCTCCCCATAAGTCAGTGGTCTTCAAACTTTCTGATGCTGCCACCCTTTAATGCAGTTCCTCAAGTTGTGGTGACCCCCAACCATAAAATTATTTCTTTGCTACTTCATAACTGTAATTTTGCTACTGAAAAATTGTGAATTGTAATGTAAATATCTGATATGCTACCCCCACAGGGGTTGGGAGCCACAAGTTGAGAACCACTGCTAAGTGACCCTGCCTATGCAGGCAAGGGTGGATGGAAAGAAAGTATGGTTATATGGAAATAACTGTATATTGTATTGGGGCAAGAACAGATATTAAATATTCAGAAGTCTAAAATTGCTTGGAACCTCGAAAAACTTTGAAAATATGTGCAATAATGTAATCAATCTTGTATTTAAGAGCCCAAGAGTCCTAAGCAAACAGCAAGGTATAAGGAAACAGATGGTCTACCTGATGGGCAATAGCAGGTAACTAATTATAGAGAGGGTAGTGTGTGTGTGTGTGTGTGTGTGTGTGTGTGTGTGTGCTGATATATGTTGGACACAATGGAGCATAAGTTTTAACCAGCTTTCCCTCACTCACTTTTTTTTTTTTATCATGCAATCCATGTGTTATGTGGGTCTCAGTGAACAGTTTTCTGGTTCTTATAACTGCAGATATAATAATCCAGGAACCCAGAACAGATTTATGAAATAAAGGTCCAGAAGAAAAGGGCACACCAAACCCAAGATATTTTCAGGTTCCAGAGGCGTGAAAACATACTGAGTGATCCCAACGTACAAACGAAGATAATCTGGGCCTTATGGCCCACACTTAGAGTCTCATTACTCGAGAAGTTGAAACAGGAAGGTTGACAGCTCCAGGCTAGATTGTACTATGTAGAAAGACCCTGTCTTACTCCCTCTAAAAAAAAAAAAACACCCCGAAACAAATAAAACAACCCCTCAGAATGAAAATGCTTCATATTACTGAGCTCAGGAGATGTTCATAAGATATTTAAACTGGGCAGAGAAAAATATTTGTATTATCTTACTAAATATGGGGAAGGATTGTTCAATGCCGAGTGAGGGGGATGGAAAACTTGAGTAAATAAGAGCAGGCACACAGTGGCATAACAGAAGGAGAGTAAGAACACCTTAGAAACACACAGGCAAGTGAGGCAGGATGGAATTAAAAACTCTTCTGTCTGGGTTGGAAGCTTGACTCCAGAGACGAAGGGTTGTATGAGATCTATCCGTTTCCATATGGTCTCCTTGCTTCTGGTTTCCTACCCACAAATTAGAGATCCACTTGACAAATAATTACTGCAGTTGCACTATTCTGCCAGGTCTTAAGGGCTGGTATCCCTTGGTTGCCTTCCTCGGGGGTCTCCTGTGGAGTTAGTCGGTGGGTGAATGGACGGAGGATGGGAGTCCCATCATTGGCTGCAACCGTACATTTTAGATAGAAAGAGGGATGCAGAGTAAGACAGAACTAAAGAAACACCACCGACAGCAACAAGCAAATGACAGGAGGGGACAGGGACTGCCACACAGATCTAGCATCACCGATCTGAAATTCTGGGTCAGATGTGTTTCAGGTTGCAGACTGTTTTTCAGATTTGAAAATTTCATACACACACACACACACACACACACACACACACACACACAGAGAGAGAGAGAGAGAGAGAGAGAGAGAGAGAGAGAGAGAGAGAGACAGAGAGAGACAGAGAGAGACAGAGAGAGAGAGACAGAGAGAGAGAGAGAGAGAGAGAGATCGATCTTGGGAATGGGTCCCAAATCCAGTATGAAATTCATTTACATTTTGTATTTTGTATATGCTTTATAGGCCTAGCCTAATTGTACCTTTTTATGGTATTTAAATATTTTTTTGTATGGGGGCTAAATCTCATGGCGTGGAATTTTCCATCTGCAGTATCTATTAGCATTCATCCGGTTAAAGAACATGGAGACTTTGGGTTCTGACTGTTCAGGTTAGGGATGGTGCTTGGTCTGTGATAGGACTGAAAACCGTAAATGCATGTCCAGATGTCCTTGCCAGCTCTTCTTCCTCATCTGGTCTTGTCTGTTTTCTTGCTGTGTTAATTCGTTATGCACCACTTGCTCTGTCCCTATTCTCCAGACAACTTGCTCTGTCCCTGGTCTTGGAAACTAGTGACAACCAAGGTCTTCAACTCAAACTCCAAATTTCTCTTTTGGGTACTCAAAGTTCCAACAGGATTGTTTTTATTATCCTTTCTCTGTATGTTTCACTCAACCCTACATTTTGGGTCACAGATCATGGAATGCTGAGGAATGGCTCCATGGTCTTTTAAATGATATCTGACTGTAGTGTAGTCAGCTTAATTTTCCTACTGTTTTCTGTATCCCATTCTCAAGCTATTTGAGCTCATGAATCTTTTCATTTCCACACACTTTAGCAATTTGGAGCAAACTGGCTTTATTAGCCTTGGTGGGACTCTGCTGTGCACTGCTGGGTCCCTATGTGCTAATGTAAAATTGTCCCTTTCTATCCCCCTTTTGCTTTTAAAGGCATCTGAGTACAGTGTACACATTGGGACATCAGATATTTAGTGCGTACCGTCATGCACTTACAGGAATACCTTCTGAGAAATGCATGGTTAACTGTTGCGTGACTATGACAGAGTGCATTTCCATAACCTAAGATGCCTGTACCATCACTGGAATATATACTCTCATGAGGGCAGTATGGTACATATGGTCCACCATTGGTCCAATGTCAGTATATGCTATGGGATGGTACTAATTCACTCCCACGATCCAGAGCTGGACTCCGCGGCTGTTTTCTTAAAACAATTTCCACATTTCCTGTGTGTCCCAAACAATACAAATCCTTGTAGAACCAACTCAAAGGTCAGCGTTTTCACAGCCCTGATGTCTATCTTGGCCGCCACACTCATACTTTATGTGTGAGGGTCTTATGGCCACACGTGCAAAATCCTTGAAGACAGCGATGGTGCTCCATTTACTTCAATACCACTGCTATATTCGCCTCATACCTGATGGCTGGACATTTGCTTCTCAAGAGACACGTTGATTAAATGGAGATGACCACCAAGGTTTGTTGAAGGCCTTGGTTGTGGAGGGAAAAGCTATGTTTGGTTTCTTCAGGGTGTTTTTCCTGGGCGTTCCCCTCCACTCCCCTTCTCCCCCTTCCCTGCGCCCCACCCTTTGCCCTGTGCACAGAGTAAGTCTGTGTTTAGAGTAATGTGATTTTAAACTCACCTTTATTAGCAAATAGCTGTGTTTATAAACTAAGCTTGACAAAAAAAAGGGAGCCTTTGCAGTTAAGGCCGTTAGCCCGGGGAGAACTAACCGCACGTACCGAGCCTGGTCAGGGAAAGAGGCAGTTAACGTGGCTCTATACCCTCCATCCTCACTCATACTCCTCATTTTATTATTGGGAGCATCATTCTGTTGCCAAAGTTCAACCAGACCTGTAGGCCAGGCTTTATCTATCCAGTGTTCATCTATGTTGTCATGGTGCTCTGCTTCTAAGAGTTTACTGAGCAGACAGATGGCTCCCAGGGCCTTCTGGGCTTCCTGTGTGCATCCTAGCTGCATTCTAGAGCTCTGGTCTCTTGACAGAGAGCCATACTGTGGCATTCTGGGGCTGCTGGTGTTCTCCCATGTCTGCTTCAGGGACCTGCTCCTGCCTGGCCATCTGTAAACTAAAATAAAAGTGAGGTCATTGGCTACAGAGGGTGGTTGGACTCACGTCCTCACAGAGAAGGTAGAGACTTTCAAATCATCTTGTAGCACTGAAGCGGATGATGGTTGTACCAAAAGGGAAGATGGTGAGGACATGAGTGAGGTCACATCCTCCTTTGGCGAGAGAAAGGGGAATGAGAATGGTAAGTAAGTGAAGACTCACTTCCTTCAGGCGCGTAAAGTGTTCCACTTGGGATGACTTCTGAGCTAGTGTGTATCTTCTGTCTCACTCTTCACAATTGCACCTCATTTTTAATCAATAGATCATTTCCTTCTTGGTCAGCCACCTTATTCATCAGACTTCATTTTGAATACATTTTGGTTGTTTCCAAAAATGAAATTTGCTCTCGTAGCTCAGAGATTTATGCTGTGGAGGCTCCATAAGGAAGGTGCCATCAAGTTGGAAGGACTCCAGAGGATTTGGGGTAGTTTTGGTACCAAAACAACAACAACAATAACAACAACAACTTGTCTCATTGTTTTGCAGTCCTGCCTCACAGATTTTCCTGCCTTCCATGAAATTCTGGCCTGGATAAAGTATTTCAAGTGCCTTGTCAAAGCATTACACTCAAGCCTATCATCTACCCATCTGTAACTAATTTCTTTTTCTACAATCTCTTCTTGGAAAGGGAGAGAGAGACAGAGAGAGACAGAGACAGAGGCAAAAAGATGGACGTAAGAAACAAATCGAGGTGTGGCTGCTGAAATTGTGACAGGGGGAGACGTAAGCATGTGTGGTGTTTCTGAGTGTGGGTTGTGGCTGAGGACAGTAGCTTTGTGTTCTCAGAGTGATGCATGGTTACTGTAGAGAATCGGAAGAGAAGTGAGCGTCGCCTGTAACTCAACCAGCCCTGGGGATCTCATCTGTTATCCCTGGAGTTCCTTTGTGGGATCATTTGTTTGGCGGTAGATTTCAGATACAAGTGTTTTGTTTCAGTCACTAAGCAGTCAGATGCATACAGAAACCGCCATAAAACACAGAGATAAGGAGGCTGTCTGCTTTCGCTCTCTCTGTTAGATAGAGCTGCTGGCTTGAGTTTTGTTTTTCTTCATAGCTTATCATCTAAGCCACAAGTAAATTTCCCTTTCTTTTTATCACTCCAGAATCTTGAATTTTTATTTGGTCAAGTACAGTTATTATTCTCTCTGACACTCAAGTTGTGCTAAAAATGGCCAGTGCAGTTTCATCAGGTGATTCCTGGGGCCTTTTTACATAACTCCACTAGTTGAAACACGCCTTTGCTTTTCTGACCTACAGATTTTTAGGTTCCTGATGCAGGTCTCTTGCTTTGCTTCTCTGGGGACTACTGGCTTGCATTGCAGGAGTAATACAGTTGAGGCGCTAAGATCTGGGAGTTTTGTTCACCCTTTAAAAGAAATGTATGTACTTTCAGGAATCTTCAGAAGATAGAGCTAGGAAACGCACCACACACACACACACACACACACACACACACACACACACACACACACACAC